>JAXLNO010002763.1:0-116907 GCA_038087875.1 Malacoraja senta | reverse complement strand
CCCCCCCCTCTCTCTCTCTCACCCCCTCTCTCCCTCCATCCTCCCCTCTTTCTTCCCTCCTCAAAAAGAGATAGTGAGAGAGAGAAGAATTAGACGTCGGAGGTGAGAGAGGGAGAGAAAGAGTGAAACCCGGGGGAGGGGGAGGGGTGGAAGGAGAGAGATGGACAGAGAGAGAGAGAGACAGAGAGAGGGGTGGGAGTGAGATAGATAGAATAAGAGGTAGGAGGAGAGAGAGGGGTGGGGAGAGAGAGAGGGGGAGAGAGAAAGACAGGTGGGCGTGAGAGATAGAGAGAGTGGGTGGTCGGGGGGGAGAAGGAGGGATGGGTGTGACCACATTTGGGGGAACAGACCCTTCTCTCCCGCCCCCTCCCCAACTAGCGGTAGGTACCCTCTCCGCGATCGACTGCCATCGTTGGTTTCCCCCTCCCCTCTCTCTCTCTCACTCTCTCTCTCTCTCTCTCTCTCTCTCTCTCTCTCTCTCTCTCTCTCTCCCTCTCTCTCTCTTTCTTTATCTCTCTCTTTCCTCTCTCTCTCTATTTATCTCCCTCGCCCTCTCTATCTCTCCTCTCCCTCTCTATCTCTCCCCCTCCATCTCTC
This sequence comes from Malacoraja senta, assembly GCA_038087875.1. Lineage (NCBI taxonomy): Eukaryota > Metazoa > Chordata > Chondrichthyes > Rajiformes > Rajidae > Malacoraja > Malacoraja senta. The sequence continues at coordinate 116,310 of JAXLNO010002763.1, read as the reverse complement.
TCTCTATCTCTATCTCTCCCTCCCTCTCTCTCTCTCTCTCTCTCTCTCTCTCTCTCTCTCTCTCTCTCTCTCTCTCTCTCTCTCTCTCTCTCTCTCTCTCTCTTTCTCTCTCTCTCTCTCTCTCTCTTCTCTCTCTCTCTCGTACTCCCTCTCTCTCTCTCTGTCTCTCTCTCCCTACTCGTTCTCTCTGTCTCTCTGTCTCTCACGCTGCCTCTCTCTGTCTCTCTCTCTCTCTCACAGGCAACTATCTATTTTTCTCACACATTTCCCCTTTCATTTCTAGTCGAAACTGTGTGAAATTTGTCATGAAAAGACCCCCCCGATAAAGAGTTTGGTGCGTGTGTATGTGTGTGTGTAAATATCTATTTTGTAGCGGTAAAACTAAGCATGTCCCAGGTTGTTTTCTCTGCTCTTCTTCACCCCTCCCCTTTCGTCGTTCCCCCTCTCCGCCAAGCTCGGACGGAGGCCGGGCCAAAACGCCGCATTAAAAAAAAAACAAGAGCTCGGAGGGTAAAAAACTAAATTGAATCTAAAACAATTGAAATAATAGAGAGAGAACGAAGCCCAAAAAAGAAAAATAAGATGCAGACCATCAGGCCCTGGGGATTTAGCAGCCTTCAGTCCCATCAGTCTGCCCAATACCATTTCCTGCCTAACGTGGATTTCCTTAAGTTCCTCCGTCATCTCAGATCCTCTGGCCACTAGTACAGCAGGAAGATTGTTTGTGTCCTCCTTAATGAAGACGGATCCAAAGTACCTGTTCAATCCGTCTGCCATTCCTTTGTTCCCCATAATACATCACATTTTTCAGTTCAAGGGTCCAACTTTGGTCTGAACTAATTTTGTCATCTTCACATACCTAAAGAAGCTTCTATTATCATCCTTTATATTATTGGCTAGTTTACCCGCCGAGCTCACCTTCTCTCCCCGTATTGCCTTTTTAGTTATCTTCTGTTGCCCTTTTAACATTAACCCAATCCTCTAGCTTCACGCTCATCTTTGCTACGTTGTACTTCTTCTCTTTTATTGTTATACTGTCTCTGACTTCCCTTTTCAGCCACGGTCGTCCCTTACTCCCCTTGGAATCTTTCTTCCTCTTTGGAATGCACTGATCCTTCACCTTCCGTATTATACAAATAAATGCCTGCCATTTTTGTTCCACTCTCATTCCTGCTTGGGTATCTTTCCAGTCAACTTTGGTCAGCTCCTCCCTCATGGCTCCGGCGGTGAATGTCAGGAGCCCGAGCCCGGAGCGGAGAGACTGCGGCCGCCTCTGGGTTGCGCTCAATGCGCGGATTTATTAATGAGCCGAAGCACTGAGGTGAGCGGATATTTCATCGCGCTCTTCACCTGCTCCCTAAACTTGGACTGAGTCACCACGTAAATAAATGTGTTCGTGCAGCAGCTAAGATTCCTCAGCAAATACCCGACGTCGCTAAAGATCCATTGAGAATCGTTCCGATCAGTTGCAGTTCCTGTGAACTGATAATAGATGAATTCTACAACCAGCGTCAGCCACAGGAGGATGAAGCTGCTGGAGATGGTGAAGAGTAAAACCACAGACTCCTCCTGCTCTCCATCTCCGGGTCACTGCGGTTCTCCCCTTGCTCTCTCCTCAGCCCCTTACGAACCCGACTTGCCACTAAAATGTGCCGGACTGTCAGAGCGTTGAGCAGCAGGATTACAGCGAAAGGGAGGAACGGAGTTAAACCTTGTCGAACCAATCAAATGCCACCCACCCGGGGTCAGTGAAATAAATATCCACCGCGACACAGCCCCACGGGACATTGTCGATGATTGTCCAGGGTCCCGCTGTGAAGTAGCGGTGAACGTTTCTCAGACAGGGCAGAACGGCGGCTGTTGCCAGAACCACAGCCGCAGTTTTCCCGGTGCAATATTTAGCTTCAGCTTCTGACAACAAATGGCGACAAACCGATCAAAGGTGAAAGTGACGGTGAACCAGACAGAACAGTCTGTAGCTGCAAACCTCAGTACATCGTTAACACTGCACACTAAATTGGACAGGAAACTCCAATAAAAGTAATGATATCGGATCCAATGCAAAATGACCTCGGTGACAATGACCAGTAGATCGGCCGCTGCCATGGCCACCAGGTAGCGAGTGGTGCAGGTGGAGAGGCCGCACTTTCCCCGGGACAGGATCACAATCGACACTAAATTAACTGCAGAAAGAGAAAGGAACGGACACTGGGCATTACTGAACACGTTTACCGGGGGGTTGAACACCGGCTCGACTTTCAGCTCAAGATCAGGAGTGTTGGAGTCGGTGCGTGGCTGCAAGTTTAACAATTTTGCACCCGGCTCCGACTGTGCCCGACCTACCTGCTTCAGGGTGGAAGTGATAAGGCGACGGGCGGGGTAAAGGCTGGGGAGGGAACGAGCAGCAACAACTACAAAAGACGGAAATATCATTTCTATAGTTAACCTTGCGCAAAGTCTCAGGTGGGGCCGCTTTTACAGACTTAACCGTGACCGGCCGCGCTTAACCAGGGCTCTGGGAATTCGGCATCTGATGGGGACGAGGATGCTTCCAGAGGGAAGGCAGAGACAACTTTGAATCCGGCAGCAGAGTGCCTCCGTTAATGGATTCAATCCACAGTGAGTTCAGTTCCGGAACGACACACACACGCCGGTAGATCAGCGGCCAATGGTTCAGGAGATTGATCAAATAGGGAGGTTGCACGGAAGTCGAGGTCACGACCCGTGACCCGTACTGCCGCCATGAAACGCCAACTGGAGTACACGCGGTGAACTGCAGGTAAGCACTGACCAGGAGACAGTGGGGTGTGACTGGTGATCGAGGGCGCCGATTGATCGAGAGATACGTCATTTAACAGACAAGGGGGGGCGGGACATGATGATTCAGCGCGATGATTGGAGGAAGGAGGTGTCGGTCACCGGCGGAAGTAAGGGGTGGGACTGCGGTGAGAGCGCGGTGATTGGAGGAGGGTGGAGCAAAGATCATAGAGGGAGTTTGAATCGGCCGTTCGCGGGGCCTTTCATCGCCCGGCCCGGCACGGCTTAAAATCGGCCGCGAGATCTTCCACCGTCCCCGCGGTCAAATTGCTGCGTCGCGCTGATCGAGGCTTCCGATGTTGAAGCCCCCGTCGGTCGATTTTATCCTCGCCGGGCGATGAAAGGACCCGCGAACGGGCCGATTGAAGCCCCACGATCCGGGGCGGACGACGCTCCTGTTGCTGCATTTCGGAGTCGGTCACCACCAGTTCTGCCGCCGGTGTTACCATCTACAGGGCCCACGGCCGAAGCCTTCGAAGCCTCGCGCGCGTGTGTGTGCGCATGCGCGATTTCCGCCCTGAGCGGGTCCGCTCTCTGTCACAGAATTGGGACTCCACGCTGACTGGTTCCACACTCACAGATCCCGGGCCGTCGATCCCAGCGGCAGGGATGTGGGGGCTGCCGGGGGAGGAAGAGGAGTACGGGGTGAGGAGAGGGAGGTCGGCGGGAGGAAGTGGTCAGGGAGGCGGTGCAGAGCGGTCAGGGACTTTGGGTGGGCGGAGGGACCAGACCGTCCCCAACTCTGCGGCAGCTGACGGGGACGTTGCCGGGTGGTGCGGGAGAGGTGAGGGTGGTTGGGGGTGGTCGGGGGTGGGGGCGTGGTCGGGGGTGGGGTGGTCTGGCGGGTGGTCGGTTCGGGGAGTTGTGAGGTGGTCGGAGGTGGGTTGGGCGTGGTCGGGGTGTGGGGTGTGGTCGGGGTAGGGAGTATTCGGGGAGAGGGTGGGTTTGTCGTGGGGGAGGGTGGGTGTGGTCGGTGTGGTGTAGTGGTCGGGGGGGTGTGGTCGGGCCGGGGTCGGGGTGCCGGTCGGGGGGTGTCTAGGTCAGTGACTCTGCGAGAGCGGAGGGACAGACTGTCCCCGACTCTGCTGCAACTGACGGGGACGTTGCGGTTTTCGTCCCCGTGGGTGTGGAGGCTGCCCGGAGCAGCGGGGCCGCTCCACCAGGTCCCGTTTGTGGGCGCTGCCGACCCATAGCCATTGACAGTGCGGCCCACAGGGGGAGACGGGGCGGAGGGCGGCCGTGGCCACACTACGCTGACCCCCTTCCTTCCCAAACCTCAGCCTCACGGACCTTAGCGTACCCCTAATTCCTAAAAACCCATTTCCATCACTGATCTGGCATATACATCATGACAGTGAGATTTAAAAATATTTTTTATATTTCTTGTGTGAATGGGATTAGTTTGTTATTTGGATTCTAGGCTGTTTTTTTTTTAAATTGTCCTTTTCTTAAGAAATAAAATCTACAGGACATACTTAATGGGAAAGTAATGGGCAGAAAGGCATGTCATGCGTGGTTCGAAGAGCAAAAACTTTGTAGTTTACAATGCCAAAATTGAAAAGCTGAGAAAAACAAGGTGTACAGTGTTGCTTATTGGTTACAATCTGAGGAGTATGATGATGCTACTGATTATGATATGCCAATGTACCAGCTAGCAACTGATCTTCATAAAGACCTGGTCTATTGCTCGAAATTGAAATATATTTACCTGTCTGTTACGGACTTACAGCATATAATACAATAATATAAAGTTCTGATCTTGAGAATATCACATTATTGAATTTTCAAGGCAGTCTGTGTGTTTATTACTATTTCCGTCACAACGGTCAATTTTGTAAATGACTACAATAAGGTAATTAACTAATTATATGCATAATTTCAGGTCATCCAAGTAAGATGTTTTATATTTGTTTCAGAATGCTTCAATCTATAATAATTAAAAAATGTCATTCATTTCTTTAATTTTTTAAGAATGTTATGGGCTTTTGACTGTCCTCGATCACAGCTTTTGTGTTAAGTCAATGGAAAAGCAATAGGGAACAAAATGCTAACTTCCCAGTATGAAAATGGCCATAACTTTTTTTAATACTGAAGATATGAAAGTGAATTCGGTGTCAAATTAAACTTATTTTTATGCTTTATCTGATGGAATAAATTGCAGACTTGATTTTTTAAATCTCCAAATGTTGTAACATGCTAGAAAATGTACCAGCGTCTTGGAGGCCGAAGGTTAGGTTGTTAGCCAAGAAGATAGACTTCGTTATCCTCAGTACAGCAACATCAAGAAATATGTTGCTGTACTGAGGGATAGCCAAGTCTATCCCTCATTGCTAGCAGCTGATGGGAAGCGGCTGTAAAGTGGAAAGCGGCTGTAAAAGGAGAGCACTGCTGGGGGTGCCGGGGGTGGGAGAGTTCCTTTCACAGCGTGTGGGTGGTCTGTCCAGAGGTAAAGTTGCGGTGAGGGCAGAGTGCGTTGAGAAGAAGGGGGTCGGGGATCATACCAGCATCCAGCTCAAGGGCGGGGCAGCGGGCGATGGATAACAGGACAGCGGCAGTGGAGCTTACTCCATATGTTCAGGGCGAGTAACCTCCATTGATCCATTGTTCGCGCTGACACAGTAGTCAGCTCCATTGCACGCTGTGATGGTATCCATCACCCGCTGACCCACTCCGCTCTATGATCTTTGCTCTTGAGCTGGTCCCCTCACTGTTCAGACGGAGAGCACTGCCAGAGGTGAGCGGGCCGGCAGAAGGCGCTGAGATGGCAGTCGTACCGCTGTCCCGGTGATGGCGGCCGCTCGAAGCCACGTGAGCTACTTCCCTCCCCGGCCAAAATAGGGTGCTCCGCGCCCGGAGCGCCCGCGGCAGCGGTGAGTGAGCGGGTTACTGGCATTAACTCCGACCCCCTCCTTCTGAATGCTCCTGCCCTCCCCGCAACTTTACCCTGGCTAGACCTCCCCGCACGCTGTGAAAGGAACACTCCCCCCAATTGGTCCTTGAACAGTATTGCCATTCAATAAGATGACAACTGAGTTCATGTTGTCCGGGTGCGCTCCCGTTTTTCCCACCATCTTTCAACCTGCCGGCACCCTCCACCCCAACCCATTCAGTAATTAAGAAAGAAGGAGATTTGGAAGCCTTAGACAAATTGAATTGTTACTTTATTTATTGTTTTTTTTTTCCGTAGAGGAGAACAATATGCGCATGCGCGGTTTAAGAGTAGGGTCTGTCCCGAGGGATGCGCTCCTCCAGCCGCATACACCGCATACTAGAGCATGTGGTTGAGATCGCTCAGTCACCCTCCACAATTATTTACAGCGCAACATATTATAATTCCGGCGGTATTAACAGGTAAGAAAGTACGCGTTTCGCGTGTTAACAGTGTATACCGGAAGCTGTCGTGTCCTCCAGACAGATTGAGCTGCTCCCTTTGACCCGATGACCTTACGTGTAACCACCCTATTATTATATAGGCAGTGGAATCCGACTGTAACAGACTCACAGTGAGACGTGTCCACAGGAGCGGGTTTTCACTCTGTTCAATAACTCAGACACAGTGAACGTCAAAATGTAAACCCCTCCCAGTCACACCGTCCCAGAGAGCAGCCTGTCCGAGCACTGGGGCAACTCTGGGCAAGGTCCCACGGAAAGTAAGAACAACATTCTGGTGGGTTCAGGCAGTGATGGAAAAAGAGGTTAGTTTCGGCTGTCTAAAAAAAACGAAAAACCAGAGCGTTAATTAAAAAATATTTGACTGAGAGGATTGATATTCCTCACATATTCTTGTACAACGATCATCAGTTGGGAACTTGTAACATGATCAGAATAAGGTCAACACCAGTTAACACACGGGGTTGTAAAACTTGAATTGTTCTGCTCACTTACCAGGACTCCAACAGCAGCAATGATCACGTAAAAGATTTTCTCCACGTCCTGATATCCCCAAACATTTTCCTCCATTTTATCTGCCCAGCGACGTGTCCCCGTGAGCTACCGGTAATCTCTCGGAATGAAATGCTGGGGAAGAACATTCCCGGTGATTTTATACCATTTTCCGTCTCCACCGGGACAGTTAAGTTTCAACAGAGTTTAAAAATAGAGATTTTGAAAACAAATGACATCAGCCAAGTGAAATCCCTGCTGAGACAGTTTGTGATTTATTCAGGGAATTGATTGACAAAACTTGAAAGACTGGGAATTGTGGCGATACTGAAGGATGGAAATTGGGAGCGGCGTCATTGTTCCACCAAAGGGGATATTGTTTCAAACTCCATTTGATCCAACTCTCCACCTCATGTTGTTTGTCTGATTTCCTTCAAACCGTCTCACTCAGTAAGGTAAACCCAAATTCCAGGGACCCTCTCAGGGCTTCTGTTGCCCAGTTTGAAGGTGGACTGGACTGGGCGACCTTTGTCCACAGGTTGAGAAATTAGTTCAACAGATCACCTCGGACTAAAATACGCCCCCCGCCCCCTCCACTCTCTTTCACCAATCAATATGATCGCGACTTAACTCACTGTAACCTCAACCTCACACTTCCGGAGACCCCGGTAACCAAACACTGTTTGCTTGCCTGAAGTGGATGTGACTTTGCCCTGCGACAATAAAATTAACTGCCTTCACCACCTTCTGTGGAGTGGCGATCCAAAGACTCGCGACACTCAGAGAACAGAAACATTACCGCCTCATATTTGTCCTAAACCTATATAAAACAACGAATGATGCAGCATCCCACCCTCCTCTCTTTCTCTCTCCCTCCATCCTTACTGCTGTCCTCTCTCTATACTGTTACTCTCTCCCCTACTCTGTGTATTCTCCTCTGCGCCGCCCTCTCTCGCTGTCAACCTTTCTTCCCTTCCCCCTCCCCCTCCTCTCACTCTCACTGCATCTCTCCCTCCGTTTCTCTGTACCGCTCTGACCCTTCCCTCTCACCGTTTTACCAACCCACTCGCTCTGAACTCTTCTCTCTCTCCATCTTCCGACACTACCTTTAATAGTTCACTCCCCCTCCACCTCTTCCCCTCTCGTCCTCTCCGCTATCTCTCCCTTTCATCTTTGCACTCCCTGTCTGTCTCTTCATTTCCCCAACTCTCCTCCTGCTACCCCTCACCTCTCTCTCCAACGCCTTCAACGATAGTGCGGTTAAAACGGTGAGCCACCATGGGATGTAACACCTGTCCATATACGCCTTCCCTCACACTCCAGCAGCACTTCCAGATGAGACAGGTGTTCACCTGCACCTCCTCTAATCTCATGTGTTGCATGCGATGTTCCAGATATGGCCTCCTTCACATCGGCGTGGTCGAGCGTTGAGTCGGCGAGTGTTACATCAAACACTTACCCTCGTTCCGCCTAGGCCTGCCGGATCTCCCCGTTGCTAACCATTGTAACTCCCTTCCCACACTGACCTTTCTGCCGTGGGCCTCCTCCGTTGCCAGAGTGAGGCTACATGCAAACTGAAAGACTGCACCTTCATATTCCACTTTGGTACCTTGAAACCTAATGTAATGAAGATTGAATTCTCTAATGTTAGCTCGCTAGCGTGAAAATTCCCGCTTTCCCCCCGCTCTTCCTCGAGCCTCAAACGGTCTCCCACCCACTCATCTCCACTATCTCCCCTTCCACCGATATTTCTCCCCCTCTCTTGATAATCCCATCCTCTTCAATCTATATCTCACTCCTTATATAGTTGAATCTCAGGTATCAACCACATGACTGCAACAAACCTATTAATCTGCATCACAGCATTCAACTCACTTTTACCTGCCTACCTCTGTTCCAGCCTTCTCCCCTTCCTACCACAATCAGTCTGAAGAAGGGTCCAGAACCGAAACGTCACATTTTCATGTTCTGAGAAGGCAGAGGTAGGTCGGCATGTCGCCTACAACTCTCACCAACTTCTATAGTTGCAGCCTAGAAGGTATTTTTTTAAATAAAAAACCATCGCAGATTGGTTTGGGAACAGCTCCATCTGGACAGCTCCGTAAAGCTGGACAACTCGCTAACATTTCGGCAACATCTGGCTGGTCTCCGCGACAAGGTCCTGGCACGTAGCGGTCTCATCCGACGCCGGGCGGGAACACGCTGGGGAGCCAGTCCATGAATTCTTCGAACCTCTGCCTTCGCTCTTGTGCATGCTCCAGCTGAGTACTGCGCACCCGTATGGAGTCGGAGTACTTCACCTGGTAGACACGAGCATGAACAGCACCTTGCGAACCATCACCGGGTGCCTTCAACCTACTCCAGTCGATCAGCTCCCTATACTAGCATGCATTCCGCCTGCAGGGAACCGAAGGTAAGCAGAACTCTGGCACTATCTCGTCGTGCAATGGACCAAGATCACCTCCTCCATCACGCTATCAGCAGAGCGCAGAGGCCACCCCGACACATATGCCGTCACACCTTTGCTCCACATTGAAAACAACTCCTAGCATCCATCCAGCCAACTGAGACAAACGTACACTGGATAGCCACCAAGTGGTCACAGGAATGGAAGGCAAAGTAAACTCCATTACACAGTTACATCTCATCACCAGGTAAAAGCTGCCCAGGGTCTAACCTCCCCATAGGAGCATGGATGAATCGCAACAGACTTGGTACTGGAGTTGGGCGTTTCGATGCCAGCATGTGGAGATGAGGATTCCGGCAGAGCCAAGCCTGTGAATGCGGAGCAGACCAACAGACAGCCAACCATATTATCTCTGGGTGCCCGTTCTACCACCCACCAAATGGAGCTCAGGGCCTGGCAGACATTGACGCAGAAACAACAACCTGGCTGCACAACACCCGGCTAGAGATCTAACTATTCCTTTGGTTTTTGTTTCACTCGCAAGAAGAAGATGCTCCATCCAAGACAGTAAGAAATTGCAGCAAATTGTGGACGCAACCCAATCGATCGCACAAACTAATCTCCCTTCCATTGACTCAATTTATACCTGACGCTGCCTCGGCAAGGCCAGCTGCAAAATCGACGATTCTCACCCAGTTCATCCCTTCTTCTCTCCTCTCCGATCAGGCAAAAGATAGAGAAGTGTGAAAACGCACACCTGCAGATTCAAGGACTGTTTCTTCCACGCTGTTATCAGGCAACTGAATCATCCTATCACAACCAGTGCTGAACTACTATCTATCACTATGGTGACCCTCGGCCGATCCTTGATGGGACTTTCCTGGCTTTACCTTGCTCTAAATCTTATTCCCTTATCAAGTATCTATACACTGTAAATATCTCCATTGTAATCATGTGTTTTCTTTCCGCAGCAAAAGCATGTCATTGTACCTCGGTACACGTGACAACAAATTAAACTAAACTGATAAACTAAACTAAACTTCTCCAGAGATGCTTCCTGACTCGAATTGGTTATTATGTGTGTATGAGACAGTATGAGTGTGTTGTGAATTTCAATGATTCAATGGTACTTTATTGTCACGTGTCCCCAGGAACAGGGAAATACTCAGTTTTGCATACAACCCTGTAAACTAATGTAGCAGACCTTAGCTAGGCAGCACACAAGTCTCGCCACATTTTGAGGTCTATCTCCTGCCTGCCGCCGCACCGGGGACCGCCTTCCCTCTCGGCGGCTTTCCTCGCTCTCTGATGGTCCACATCGCTGTCTGCCATTGCACGCGGCTCCCTCCTCGCTACCGAGGCGCCGCTCCCAACGCCGTCCGCGGTGGGCCAGCCGTGCCTACCGGCCGAATGACGGGCGGCCCTGCTCACCGGGAACATTCCCGGCTGCGCTGCGTTGCGCAGCTCGCCGCGAACACCCGGAATCCTTCTGAATCAGAAAATGTGTAAGTGTGCAGGCGCGTCTGCGTGTGTGAGGGCGGCAGAGTTTGTAAGGGTGACTGTATTTGCTTGTGTTTGTGTCTGCGTGAGTGCGTGAGTGTGCGTACGAGGTTGTGAGCATTAGTATGCGTGGGGGAGAGTGTTTGCGTATGTGAGTGCGTATGAATTTTTGTTTGTGAGACAATGTTGGAGAATACTAGACGAAGTGGGACCCGTTGCGTCCCACGTTCACACGGGAGGGCTGGTGCCCGAACGCAATATTCCACATCACCACCAATTCCAATATTGGGGGGGGGGGGGGCCTGTGTTGGTGGGGCGGGGGGGGGGGCTGGAGCGCTTTCTGGAGCGCTAGTAGTGTATTGTCGGCCGAATGGACGGGGTTCTAGAGGGTTAGTATGGACATCGTGGGACGAATGGATTCCTGGACTTGCAGTTCAGTCAGTCACAGCTGGTAGGCTGGCAGTTCACTCAGTCACGGCTGGTGGGTTGGCAGTTCAGTCAATCAGGGCTGGAGGGCTGGCAGTTCACTCTTTCACGGCTAGTAGGTAGGCAGTTCACTCACTCACGGCTGGTGTGTTGGCAGTTCACTCATTCACGGCTGGTGGGCTCAGACACACAGCACCCTCCATCACACCCCCGCTCCATCACACACAACCTCCAGCACTCACACACACACACCCTCATTCACACACACACCCTCCATTTCACACACACCTTCCATCTCACACACGCACATCCTGCATCTCACACACACACAATCTCCACCTCTCTCTCACATACACACACACTCCATCACACACACACACCATCCATCTCACACACACACCCTGCACTTCACACACACTCACACCCTCCAACACTCACGCCCTCCATCACTCACACCCTCCATCACTCACACACTCACACATTCACACACTCACACACACACGCATACACACACACTCACACTCAGACACACTCACACACACTCACATACACACACGGGACATATATATATATGACAGTAAAACACTCTTGAATCTACTCACGCGGCTTAGCGCGGCCTCTGGACTGAGTGGGCCTTCCGCAATGAGCGCGACCTCTTGACTGAGCGGGAATTCCGAAATGAGCGGGCCCTCCGGATTTAGCGCGACCTCTCCACTGAGCGGGACTTCCGGAATGAGCGCGGCCTCTGTACTCAGCTCGGCGCAGACTCAAAGTTCAGTTACTCACGGCGTAGACTCACAGTTCAGATACTCACGGGGTAGCCTCACAGGTCAATCAGCACGGTGCGGACTCACGGTTCAATCAGCACGGTGCAGACTCACAGTTCATTTCACTCACGGCGTAGACTCACAGTTCAGTTCACTAACGGCGTAGACTCAGAGTTCAATTCACTCACGGCGTAGACTCATAGTTCAGTTCACTCACTCACAGCTGGTGGGCTGGCAGTTCACTCACTCACGGCTGGTGGGCTGGCTGTTCACTCAGTCACGGGTGGTGGACTGGCAGTTCACTCACTCACGGCTGTTGGGCTAGCAATTCACTCACTGACGGCTAGTGGGCTGGCAGTTCAATCATTCACGGCTGGTGGGCTGGCAGTTCACTCAGTCACGAGTGGTGGACTGGCAGTTCACTCACTCACGGCTTTTGGGCTGGCATTGAACTCATTCACTCACGGCTGGTGGGCTGGCAATTCACGGCTGGTGGGCTGGCAGTTCAATCACTTACGGCTGGTGGGCTGGCAGTTCAGTCACTCATAGCTAGTGGGCTAGCAGTTCACTCACTCACGGCTGGTGGACTGGCAGTTAACTCTCGGCTGGTGGGCTGCAGTTCAGTCACTCACGGTTGGTGGGCTGGCAGTACACTCACTCACGGCTGGTGGGCTGGCACTTCACTCACTCACGGTTAGTAGGCTGGATGTTCACTCACTCACGGCGGGTGGGCTGGTAGTTCACTCACTCACGGCTGGTGGGCTGGCATTTGACTCAACCACTCACGGCTGGTGGGCTGCCATTTCACTCACTCACGGCTGGTGGGCTCACACACACAGCACCCTCCATCACACCCCCGCTCCATCACACACAACCTCCATCACTCACACACACACACCCTCATTCACACACACACCCTCCATTTCACACACACCTTCCATCTCACACACACACATCCTGCATCTCACACACACACAATCTCCACCTCTCTCTCACATACACACACACTCCATCACACACACACACCATCCATCTCACACACACACCCTGCACTTCACACACACTCACACCCTCCAACACTCACGCCCTCCATCACTCACACCCTCCATCACTCACACACTCACACATTCACACACTCACACACACACGCATACACACACTCACACTCAGACACACTCACACACACTCACATACACACACGGGACATATATATATGACAGTAAAACACTCTTGAAACTACTCACGCGGCTTAGCGCGGCCTCTGGACTGAGTGGGCCTTCCGCAATGAGCGCGACCTCTTGACTGAGCGGGAATTCCGAAATGAGCGGGCCTTCCGGATTTAGCGCGACCTCTCCACTGAGCGGGACTTCCGGAATGAGCGCGGCCTCTGTACTCAGCTCGGCGCAGACTCAAAGTTCAGTTACTCACGGCGTAGACTCACAGTTCAGATACTCACGGGGTAGACTCACAGGTGATTCAGCACGGTGCAGACTCACAGTTCAATCAGCACGGTGCAGACTCACAGTTCATTTCACTCACGGCGTAGACTCACAGTTCAGTTCACTAACGGCGTAGACTCACAGTTCAGTTCACTCACGGTGTAGACTCATAGTTCAGTTCACTCACGGTGTAGACTCACAGTTCAATCAGCACGGTGCACAATCACAGTTTAGTTCACTCACGGCGTACACGCATAGTTCTGGACTCAAATCCCACTCACGGTCTTCCGGGCCGACTGACTCACGTCCTGTCTCCGGGCTTTTTTCTCCTGGCCCCCGGAAGCGGCGGTACTTTCTTCATGGTGATTGGCAAACGAGAATACCAATCTGCTAATCTCACGATTTTTTAAACATTCATAACTTTCTATTATTTCACCAATCGGAACAAACCTCGGGGCGCGTGGTGCGGAGGGAAACGGTGAGTAAGATGGCGAACAAAATCACAGCGATATATGGTAGCGTTTTGGCTAAACTATATTTAAAACGTGGAACGGTGGAGGTCAAGATGAGAGTTTTAGAAATAGTATAGAAGATAGTTAGACAGATAGATAGATGGGGGAATGTGAGTTTGTGAGAATGTTTGAATATCTGATTTTAATTCGGAGTCACGCGAGTGACTACGTGAAGAAGGCCGTCAGATCGCATTAGGTCTACTGCATGGCGCCACAACTGGCTGACAGGCGCGTCGCTCCTGCCAGCGTTAAGTTAAAAGACCCGCAGGTAGGTTCTAGAGCTTATTCTGATGTATGTTATTGTTCAATCTTGTTTCCAGGGTTGCTACAAGTTTTGAACAAAAAATATGGACAAAATGAAGACAAGACGGGCCACGGGAAGACCCACTACAGAAGACCGCGGGACCGCGGGTAGCGGCCGGCCATCAACTTCACCACCCCTGTCGCTGATGATAATTCCAGCGACTGCAGACTTGGTGATTCTGCAGAGCACCGTGGCTACCCCGAGGGTGGGGAAAGCCAAGCAGAAGTCTGCGAGGCCTATAGACTCAAATGAGTCAGGCCAGGAGGGTGCAACTCCCACTAACGATAGCGTCACCGGACGCCTGTCACGGATGGAGCACATCATGGAGAGGATGCTCCACCATGATATACTCCTTAGATCGGTGTTTTATCAGCGCGGGTCTCATGGAGAACCCGCGGCAGCGCCTGGTTCAGGGTTGCTAGATGTCTCCATCTCTGAGGAGGGGAGCATCCATAGTCAGTTATGGGCTGGCTCAGAGTTCGGCAGTACGTCCGTTGAACATACTATGATGCACGAGCTGCAAGAAACAGACATACCCGCTATAGCATCAAAAGTTGCGAGGCCATCGCAAGTTGGGGAGCCGCTCGAATAAGAACTGACGGCCAACATCAACTATCTGGCTTCACACCAGCTCCAAGAGGCTGTAATGGTGGACACGGCCACGAGGCACCACACACCCATTAACGGTGCATCTTTAAGTGTGCCGGCTGTCAACAACTCAATATGGAGTCATCTGGGTGGAGGCATCGGGAATCAGGAAGCAAAACTCCAGAAAAGTCTGGGCCTGCTGGCTTCAGGCATCACGGCCTTTGCCAGATAAGTGGATAGAGTTCCTTTGTCGGATGGCCAACAAGATGCGCTGGGTTTACTATGCAACGCGCACTTCGAGATTAATTGTTACCGCAAGAATGCCATCCGCCCCACTCTCAATAATAAATTTGCAGGATTATGTAAAGCCAGTAATGTACAGCCGCCAAACTACTTATTTGGTGAAAACCTACCCAAACAATTCAAAGACCAGGATGAAGAGGCGGAAGCCTTGGGGCTAATCCGGGTTTCATCAGCAAATAGATCTTCGGCTTTCCGGCGGCAACATCCCTACCCCTCTACCAGCAGCAATCGTTTCCCTGAAGCTGGTAGCAGCATGAAGTCTGACAATTATGAACCAAAGTCTTTTTAGGGCATGGCCAAGACCGGCCCTCCTCCAAAATGCGCACATGGAACACTCCAGCAGCTCTACCCCCAGAACTCAAGGACGAAAATTCATGCCACGAAGCCACCAACAACCATGAAGGTAGGTGTATAAGGTTCCTTTTAGAACATGCGGGGGTGCACCACTCACAGGTTGGGGAAGATTACACTCACCTGTGAATTAAAAGTATTGTATATGAATGCGCGAAGTATAAGAAGTAAAGTAGATGAGCTTGAGGCTCAGAGGTTGGTAGATATGACATTGTGGGGATTACTGAGACGTGGCTGCAGGAAGATCTGGCCTCAGAACTTAATATTCAGGGTTATACATCCTACTGAAAGGACAGGTAGGTGGGCAGAGGAGGGGGATAGCACTGCAGGTGAGGGATGGAATTTAGCCTCTTGCGGGGGTAGACATAGGGACTGACGAGGTAGAGTCACTGTGCATTGAGTTGAGGGATTGTAAAGGGAAGAAGACACTAATGGGTGTTATTTACAGACCCCCCAAATAGTAGCTCGGATGTAGAGTGTAAGTTGCAGCAGGAGTTAAAACTGGCATGTAACAAAGGTAATGCCACTGTGGTGATGGGGGATTTCAATATGCAGGTAGACTGGGAAAATCAGGTTGGTTCAGGACCCCAAGAAAGAGAGTTTGTAAAATGCCTCTGAGATGGATTCTTAGAGCAGCTTGTAATGGAGCCGATCAGAGAAAAGGCAATTCTGGAGTTAGTGTTGTCTAATGAACCAGATATGATAAGAGAACTCGAGGTAAAGGAACCGGTTGGAGGTAGTGATCATAATATGATTAGTTTTATTCTGCAATTTGAGAAGGTATACGTTAAATCGGAAGTGGCAGTGATGCAGTTGAACAAAGGGGACTATGAAGGCATGAGAGGGGAGCTGGCCAAAATAGACTGGAAAGGGATCCTAGCAGGAATGACGGTGGAACAGCAATGGCAGGAATTTCTGGGCATAATCCGGGAGACGCAGGATCATTTTATTCCAAAAAAGAAGAAACATTCTAACGGGAGTAGGAGGCAACCGTGGCTGACAAGAGTATTTAGGGATAGAATAAAACTTAAAGAAAAGATGTATAACACAGCAAAGAGTAGCCAGAAGCCAGAGGATTGGGAAACCTTTTAGATTAGGACAACAGAAGGAAACAAAACGGGCAATACGGGCCGAAAAGATGAAGTAGGAGGGGAAGCTAGCCAGGAATTTAAAGAAGGACAGTAAAAGCTTCTTTAGATATGTTAAGGGAAAAAGAGTAGCAAAGTCAAATGTGGGTCCCTTGAAAGCAGACACGGGTGAAATTGTTATGGGCAACAAGGAAATGGCAGAAGAGTTGAATAGGTACTTTGTCTCTGTCTTCACTAAGGAAGTCACAAACAATCTCCCAGATGTATTGGAGGGCAGAGGATCAAAGGGGGTAGAGGAACTGAAATACATTTTCATTAGGCGATAAATAATATTGGGTAGGCTAATGGGACTGAAGAATAATAAATCCCCTGGGCCCAACGGTCTGCATCACAGAGTCCGCAGGGAGGTGGCTCTAGAAATAGTGGACGCATTGGTGATCATTTTCCAATGTTCAATAGATTCAGGATCAGTTTCTTTGGATTGGAGGATAGATAATGTTATCCCACTTTTCAAGAAAGGAGCGAGAGAGAAAACGGGGAATTATAGAGTTAGCCTGACTTCGGTGGTGGGACAGATGCTGGAGTCAATTATTAAAGATGTAATAATGGGCCAATTGGATAATAGCAAAAGGATTAGTCCAAGTCAACATGGATTTATGAAAGGAAAATCATGCTTGACTAATCTTCTGGAATTTTTTGAGGATGTGACAAGCAAAATGGATGAAGGGGTGCCAGTGGATGTAGTTTGTCCAGACTTTCAGAAAGCCTGTGATAAGGATAAGGTCCTAAAATTAGAGCACATGGTATTAGGGGTAGGGTGTTGACATGGATAGACAATTGGTTGGCAGACCGGAAGCAAAGAGTAGGAGTGAACGAGTCATTTACAGAATGGCAGGCAGTGGTGAGTGGAGTGCCGCAAGGCTCTGTGTTGGGGCCGCAACAGTTTACCATATATATTCATGATTTGGAAGAGGGAATTAGGAGCAACACTAGCAAATTTGCGGATGACACAAAGCTGGGTGGCAGTGTGAACTGTGAAGAGGATGTTAGGAGGTTGCAGGGTGACCTGGACAGGTTGAGTAAGTGGGCAGATGCGCGGCAGATGCAATATAATATAGATAAATGTGAGGTTATCCACTTTGGCGGCAAAAACAAGGGGGCAGATTATTATCTCAATGGGGTTAGGTTAGGTAAGGTGGTGGTTCAGCGAGACCTGGGTGTCCTTGTACGCCGATCACTGAAAGTTGGCGTGCAGATACAGCAGGCAGTGACAAAAAGCTAATGGAATGTTGGCCTTCATAACAAGAGCATTTCAGTATAGGCGTATAGAAGTTCTTCTGCAGTTGTATAGGGCTCTGGTGAGACCACATCTGGAGTATAGTGTACAGTTTTGTTCTCCTAAGTTGAGGGAGGACATCCTTGTGATTGAGGCAGTGCAGCGTAGGTTCACGAGATTGATCCCTGGGACGGCGGGACTGTCATATGAGGAAAGATTGAAAAGACTAGGCTTGTATTCACTGGAGTTTAGAAGGATGAGGGGCGATCTTAAAGAAACATATAAAATTATAAAAGGACTGGACAAGCTAGATGAAGGAAAAATGTTCCAAATGTTGGGCGAGTCCAGAACCAGGCGCCACAGTCTTAGAATAAAGGGGAGGTCATTTAAGACTGAGGTGAGAAAACACTTTTTCACCCAGAGAGTTGTGAATTTATGGAATTCCCTGCCACAGAGGGCAGTGGAGGCCAAATCACTGGATGGATTTAAGAGGCAGTTAGATAGAGCTCTAGGGGCTAGTGGAGTCAAGGGATATGTGGAGAAGGCAGGCACTGGTTATTGATAGGGGACGATCACCCATGATCGCAATGAATGGCGGTGCTGGCTCGAAGGACCGAATGGCCTCCTCCTGCACCAAGTTTCTAACATTAGATCGTTTATACTGCACAATATACATCGATTCCAAATTGAATTCTTGTCTGGTCAGTTCCACCCTCACACCATTCACCAAACCGGTCCGTTATGCATCACGAGGGTTTGGTTATTCAAGCCAAGTTCAGTAATAATAATTGAATCATTCTTGGCTCTATTCAACTTATCCTTTGTGCAGTATAGACTTTCAATATAGGTAATTCAGGGGAATTAGCTATTTTGGAGCCTTTGCATTTAACATTTCTGCATGGAGCAGACACCATAAACCCATGCAGGTCCTCCAATAGCCTATGCATTTACCAGATGTAGCCATTTTGAGCTACAATGCTGGACGTCCTTATTTGCCATTACAAACGACGCATGTTCCTTTATGGTACAAGTACTAACCACTTAGAGTTGATGGGTGCACGCTATGGGTTAAAGACGTATTGCGGGAATATGCATCATCTGCATGTTCAACTTTAATTTACAACACCACAGCGGTGGCATACGTTAATCACATGTGTGCAATCAAGGCCATATCCTGTGTTAATTGGCTATCTGATTTTACACTGGTGAATTGCTTGGAATATCTGAATTTCAGGTACCTACCTGACAGGTAGACTCAATATGGTGTTGGACACCGGGATACGGTAATTCAGTGATACACAGAATAGATGTAACAGCATGTTTTATGACATCATCGACCGGTACGGACCTCGGACACCGGACATCGATTCGCCTGCGTGCAGACTAAATCACCAGTCACCAAAGTATGTTGCACGAGTACAAGGCCCATAGGCAGTGGCGGTGTATGTACTCCCGCTACATAGGGGAAGGATGTGATTTTATGTATTTCCCCCATTCTGCCTCATCAGTCGATACTTGCCAAAGATCAGACGAGACCCTGCTTCATGACTCCTGGTAGCACAAGACTGGCCGACATAGCCATGTTTCTCTTTTCTGTGAATGATCAGCCTTTTATGGCCATCCCCAAGGCAGTATCTGCATTCCACCCTGTAACAGGGGGGGGGTCGTCAAAACATCTTCTCCATGACCAAATTAAATTATTGGTTCACAGAGTCTGAGAAGACCTTTCCTGGGGCTCGGATTGATGGAACGCACGGTGGATGTACTCGCTGCAGCCTGGAGAGACAGTACGAAGAAACAATACGTTTCCCAAATTAGGAACTGGGAAGTTCACTATCCAATATATCATATGACTCAGTACACATAACCGATGTGTTAGAGTTCCTCTATAAACCATACTTTGAAGAGGAGTTGAGTTATAGTGCTATTAACTGTGCCAGAAGGGCACTATCGTCATATTTCTGGCCGGGACCGGCACTCCAACCTGTTGGGTCACACCCTCTAGTGTCCAGGTTCATGAAAGGCATCTTCAACTCGAAACCCCCCAGGCCCAGATATACGGAAATATGGGATGTAGGCACAGTATTAACTCTGCTCTGCCGGTGGGCGCCGGCAACATCCCTGGCCCTGGCCCAGCTCACATACAAAGTAGTGATGCTCATGGCGCTGGTATCAGCGCACCGGGCCCAGTCGTTACACAAGCTTCGACTGGATAGAATGATTATGTCTACCAATAGCATCACGTTTTACGTGTATGACCTAGTCAAGCAAAGCAGACCAGGTACTTCCGGGTTCAAGCTACTTTTTGCAGCTTACTCCTTGGACAATCGGCTATGTGTGGTAACACACCTGCAACTTTATATTAAGGTCACTAAGAGTATCAGGGGCTCGGGACGAGCATTATTTGTTAGTTTTAAAAAATCTCACAATAAGGTTTCAGTTCAGACCATTTCCAGGTGGCTGAAACAGGTTCTGACATATGCAGGAGTTGATACTGACTATTTTAAATCTCACACCACCAGGGCAGCATCTACGTCAGCAGCGAGGACAATGGACGCCCCGCTAGACAATATACTAGCGACCGCAGGATGGCCAGGAGAACGTACATTTCAGGCGTTCTATAACAAACCTGTCGCCAGACCAAGGGCATTTGCCGACACCGTTTCAAGTTCCGTTACGTAGTTTTCCTGGATGAGAGAATCTACTATTATTATGATTTGTCCATTAAAATCGTCAGCATTGTTTCAAAAAGTTGTCATGTCTGAATGCACTTATCTTTCATCCTTGGTCAACCTATACAGTGTGTGGCTTGCACTTGCGTCCACGGCTTGAAATCACAGAGCTTCGAAGTCTTCACGTAGTCACTCACGTGACTCCGAAGTAAAATAGTAAGATTAAACGAGAATTTACCAGTTTGAAGTTTGATCTTTATTTTATGAGGAGTTACGATGAGCGATTACGTGCCCACCGCTCCCAACCCTCATAAAAGATCAGCTGGTATTACAAGTCTCTCGTATCTTACTATATTCAGTTCAACAACTGTTATTCTGTGCTTTCACATCGCTGCTTAGAAGGTTAATTCGCATGCGGGCTGACGGCCTTCTTCACGTAATCGCTCATCGTAACTCCCCATGTGTGTGTATGTATGTGTGTGTGTGTGTGTGTGTGTGTGTGTGTGTGTGTGTGTGTGTGTGTGTGTGTGTGTGTGTGTGTGTGTGTGTGTGTGTGTGTGTGTGTGTGTGTGTGCTTGTGTGCGTGAGTTTGTGCGTGTGTGTGTGTGTGTGTTTGACACAGCTATTGTGTCAGGAGGGGAAGATGGATCAGCCATGATTGAATGGCGGAGTAGACTTCATGGACCGAATACCTTAAATATGCTCCAATCGGTTATGATCTTATGATTGTATTTGAGTCTGCTTTTACGCTTTTGTGACAGAATGAGTGTGTATACGATGAGTGCGACTGTACAACAATGTCAATTGGTGAGAGTGTGACAGTGTGCATTTTAGTGTTCGTGCTGTGGACATTTTCATGGGTACGAGTGAGTGTGTGAAAGTGTCTGTGTGTGTGGCGTGAGTCTGTGCTGGTGATTGCAAAAGTATATGACGTTGCGACAAACTATGTAAGAATGTATGCTTTTCGTGAATATACGACAGTGTGTGAGCGAGTGTGTGTACGTGAATGTGTAAGTAAAGAAAAACTGCTGGAGAAACTCAGCGTGTGAGGCAGCATCTATGGAGAGAAGGAATAGGCGACGTTTCGGGTCAGGAGTGAGTGTCTGTGTTTGGATGTGTCAGTGTCCGTGACTTTGAGTGCGTAGCGTTTTATGAGTGATGTTTTTGTATGTGTAAGAGTGCATTGCCGTGCGTAAGGTTTGGTAATTGTGTGAATTGTGTGAGTGTGTGAAATTGTGAGTGCCTGTGAGGGTGCGTTTGTGTGGAATATGCAACGACGCAGTTTGGTGAGAGCACCAATGGAGTGACACGCTGTGGGCAATTATTGATGGAGTGACGCACTTTGGGGTAGACTGAGAGCGTGACACAGTGTGGCAATAATAATTGAGTGACACAAAGTTGGATAGTTCAGATGGAATGCCACACTGTGTAGTATTGATGGGGTGGTAGTTAAGCTGGATTGGCACTGTGGGAATAGTTAAGCTGGATTGACACACTGTGGTGTAGTACTGGTGGAGTGGCACCCAACGGGGTGGCATTTATGGGATGCACAGTGTGTACTGATAGATTGGCACACTGTTCTATGTTACTTATGGATTTGCACACTGTGGTGCTATACTAATGGAGTGACGCACTGTGTGGCAGTACTAATGGAATGACGCACTGTTGTGTATTACTGATGGACTGACGCACTGCGGGTTAATACTGACGAATGATACACTGTGGGTGTTTCTGAAGTGAAATATTGAGGGGTAGTCGTGATGGAGTGAATCACTATAGGGTAGTACTGATGAAGAGACACTATTGGATAGTACTGATGGAATAACATACTGTGGGGTCGTACTAATGTAGTGAAACACGGTGGGGCAGTACTGATAGAGTGACACACTATGGGGTAGTACTTATACAGTGACACACTGTGGGATAGAACGGATGAAATGGCACACTTTATAGTACTGATGGAACGACACACTGTGGGATAGTACTGATGTAGTGAAACACTGTCGGGTAGTACCAATGTTTTGGACACACGGTGGGGTAGTACTGATGGAGAGACACACTGTGGGGTAGTAAGGTTGTAGTGACAATTTATAGGGTAGTATGATTGGCGTGATACACTTTGGGACAGTACTGATGGAGTGACACACGATGGGGCAGTACTGATGGCGTCAAACACGGTGTGGCCGTGGTGATGGAGTGACACGCTGTGCAGTAGTACTGATGGCGTGAAACTGTGGAGTAATACTGATGTAATGACACTGTGAAATACTACTGATGAAGTGTCACGCTGTGGGGTAGTTTTGATGGAATGACACACTGTGGGGTTGTACTGACGGAGTGACACAGTGGGGGTAGTACTGATGTAATAACACATTGTGTTGTAGTACTCATAGGGGGGATACTTTATGGGGCAGTGGTCATGTAATAATAATTTTCGTATATTTGTTAAAATATTTTCCACTCTTCCACCCGCTTCTCTTTGAGCTTTACATTTGGGTCGTGGAGCCACGTGGAAAGATGTACGGAAATGTCGGCGCTGCCAAGCAGCTGGGGCTCGCCTGCAGCCGCTTTTCTTTTCCTTTTTTTGTTTTATTTTGTCTTGTTAGACGCATGTTTTAGTTTATTTTCAGTGGTGTCTGTGGGGAGTGAGGGAAACGTTTTTTTAATATCTTCCTTCAACGGGGATGCGACCTTTTCCCGTGGCGTTTATCCGTGTCCGTCTGCGCTGAGGCCTAATATCGTGGATCTGACGGCCTCCAACTGGAATCGACCTTGGGTGCTCCGGTGGCAGAGCCTGTGGATCTACCATCGCGGAGCTGGCTAACTTCGAAGGCTGTGGTGGCGCTTTGGCTTCGACCCGACTTCGGACCTATGGGGGTTTCGGCTGCGGGCCCTGTGGGCGGTAACATCGGGAGCTCGCAGGTCCGTGGTTGGTGACTGATTTTCGGGAGCTCCCGCAACAGCGGCTTCGTCCGCTGGACGGGAGGCTGGTGGCTCCGGTCGCCCCGGGTCGCGGAGATTGAGTCGGCCCGTTCGTGGAGCTTGGAATCGGCCGCGGGATTTACCATCACCCTGCGGGGGCTTTAACATCGAGAGCCTCGATCGCCTCGACACAGCGGGAGAAAAAGCTAGGAAGAGATAAGTCTTTTTGCCTTCCATCACGGTAAGGACTTGCCTCGAGATTCACTGTGATGGATGTTTGTGTAAAATTGTGTTCATTGTTTGTTTTGTTGCTTTTTTCTGTCATGACTGCAAGGCACGCAATATCCTTCAAACTATTGTTTGAATGACAGGGAAGGAAATTCAATTCAATTCAATTCAAGTATCAGCGTATACCGTCGCTCTTAATAACTTACGTATTGTTTAGCTATAAGTGCAACGCGCGACTGCGCAATTTGCGTAATATTCTCTAATATCGTCTACTACTATCGAAAATATTTTCGAAACCTTTTTTAAAAATCTGTTTCCATACAGCGTGTGCTATCTTTAAGCAGTCTCCCACAGCACTGATTTACATACTGCGTCTTATCTTTATGTGCTCAATGGCCTGCATATCATTCCACTAATACGTGCAGCTAGACGGTCGCTGAGCATTGAATCACAAATTCCTGAAAGCATTTCAAAGCATTTTTTGCCAATCATCATAGCCTCCATTTTATCAAAAAATCTTCACTTTCACAGCGGCCTCCATGTGTCTGCTTACGACACTGGTTAAACTAGCACATATTAGATGGAGAAATATGGCTCCACACACTCTCGTGTTGGGATCAAAAGCAAGAATGATTTATTTCCAAGTTAAAGGTCACTGACTGATTTACATAATTATATGCGCGTGTCTGAGCATGTGCAATAATGAGTACAGCTCATATTCATAAATTACATGGATATTGTCACAAAAGCTAAAGGCATGTTTGCCTTCTTAACAAGAGGAGTTGAGTAATGGAGCAAATAGGTCCTTCTACAGTTGGACAGGGCCCTGGTGAGACCGCACCTGAAGTACGGTGTGCAATTTTGGTCTCCAATTTTGAGAAAGGACGTTCTTGCTATTGAGGGAGTACAGCGTAGGTTCAACAGGTTTATTGTCGGAATGGTGGGACTGTCATATGTTGAAAGAATAGAGCGACTGGGTTTGTATACACTTGAATTTAAAATGATGAGAGGGGATCTTATTGAAACGTATAGGATTATTAAGGGATTGGATACGCTAGAGGCAGGAGACGAGTTCCCGATGTTGGAGGAGTCTAGACTAGGGGCCACAGTTTAAGAATAAGAAGTAAGCCATTTAGAACCGAGATGAGGAAACACTTCTTCACCCAGAGAGTTGTGAATCTGTGGAATTCTCTGCCTCAAAAGGCGGTGGAGTCCAATTCTCTGGATGCTTTCAAGAGAGAGTTAGATAGATCTCTTAAAGATAGATGAGTCAAGGATTATGGGGAGAAGGCAGGAACGGGGTACTGTTTGTGGATCATCAGCCATGATCACACTGAATGGCGGTGCTGGCTTGAAGGGCCGAATGGCATACTCCCGCACCTATTATCTATTGACTCGTACATTTCAACCAGGACTCCCGTAATTCCCACTCTAGTTTCTCACTATATCCTCGGATATGTCTGATACAGAGGAGAGGTACTCGTTGAGGAACTTGTCCATCTCTTTTAGCTCCACACAGAGGTGACCGCTTTGATTCATGAGAGATCCCACTCTCTCTCGAGTTACCCTATTCCCCTCGGCAGCAGGCTGTTATGCTTTGACGTTATATCATTCAGGGAGCACGATACACGTCTTCACCTCGGTGCAGAGACTGAAGTCGAGATTTATCCCTCGGAAAAAAATGGCCGTCAAAGGAATAACAGTTTATCAGATGGTCTACTCTGTGCAGTTCGGAACAACGGCAAGTGATTTTATTGACACAATAAATGTAGGTTTCTGAGAGGCCTTGACAGGATGGATATTAACCGAAATACACAAAGGGTTGCTGGATAATTTAGTTAGGATAATAGTTTCAGAACACGAATTGAATGACTGAGATAAGAAGGAATTTATCCTGGCAAACATATCTGAATACAATGTACCTCCTACCCAGAAAATAGCGATGCTCATTTATGAAGTATAAATATGGCTGGGCGAATATGTTTATTGCACAATACGGAAATGAAGAGTAATGTAATGCGGTATGAAATGATTGAGTCCGAGGTCAGTTCTGAAACTGAGCGCAACGGCTCATACGGATATATTTTTACACACCGTTATCAGGCCTCTGAACAGTACCTCCAGAGTTGGATAACTGTTCAATTTGCCTCTAACTTCATTCATGCCCCATACTTGAAATAATTAGCGACGCAATGGTGCTGGTTTCTGACGGACAAATTGAAGCTTTGGGCATTGTCTTACAGCAGCCTCTTACCCATTGTGGATTGGCCCGCTGTCTCACAAACTGATGAACAACGACGCGATACAATGGTGAAAATTGTGTTCTGCACTCTGTTGTGTTTGCTTTATCTATTTACATAGTCATAGACCATCGGCCCAGCTTGCCCTAACCGGCCAATGTGCACCATAAACACTAGTCCCACCGGCTATGGCCCTTATCATTTTCAACCTTTCCTATTCACTTACCTGTCCAAATGTCTTTAAATTTTGTGATAGTTTGCACCGCAACTATTTCTTCTGGCAGCTCGTTCTATATAACCAACAACCCCTTTGCGAATCCACACATGACCACCCTCTGTGTTTATACAAAGACTCACCACTCTCTGCCCTCGTGTTTGAACTGATTGAATCTGTATATGTTACATCTGATCCGTTTGGACAGCATGCACAACCAAGTTTTAGACTGTACCTTGATACAGGTGATAATAATAAATGTACGGCTAAAATATAATGCCCTTCGCATCTTAATTGTTCACAACAGCACGAACCCAGCGGGATGTCTCATGATTCACAGAAGCACTGCATCATACATCGTTCCAGCTGTGGACCTCGGCAAAGACAAATGATACGTTTTGCACATTGAAATAACTTTGCGTTTATACAGAATATGAATTCACCAACTGCAAATGACCAGTTCCACGGAG
The DNA here is from genome assembly GCA_038087875.1 of Malacoraja senta. Classification (NCBI taxonomy): domain Eukaryota; kingdom Metazoa; phylum Chordata; class Chondrichthyes; order Rajiformes; family Rajidae; genus Malacoraja; species Malacoraja senta. The sequence goes on along the minus strand of JAXLNO010002763.1, from coordinate 89,904 downwards.
GACGGAATTATGTAATGTGGCCTGAGCAAATAATGTTCATCCTTACAAACACACGGACAATTCTGGGATTCGTAGAAATAAAAGGCAATATTGAGCATAACATCACGAACAATATTCTGTATTCTGTACATTCCCCTTTGCTCTATCTGATGTATCTGAGTTTGAACTGTTTGTAACTATGCACGATCTATCAGATCTGACTGGATAGGATGCAAAACAAAGCGTTTCACTATTCCTCGGTACATATCACAATAGTAGACATTTGCCTAACCTTACCAATGCTAATCATCTGAGAAAAGTGACATTCATGATCATAGAAACATAGAAACATAGAAAATAGGTGCAGGAGGAGGTCATTCGGCCCTTCGAGCCAGCACCGCCATTCATTGTGATCAAGGCTGATCGTCCCCTATCAATAACCCGTGCCCGCCTGCTCCCCATATCCATTGTCTCCACTAGCCCCCCGAGCTCTATCTAACTCTCTTAAATGCATCCAGTGACTTGGCCTCCACTGCCATTTGTGGCAGGGAATTCCATAAATTCACAACTCGCTGGGTGAAAATGTTTTTTCATACCTCAGTCTTAAATGACCCCCTTTATGTGGTGGAGGCAGGTTCGATTTTATCATTTAAAAATAAATTGGATTGGTATATGGACGGGAAAGGAATGGAGGGTTATGATCTGAGTGCAGGTAGACGGAACTACGTGAGAATAAGTGTTCGGCACGGATTAGAAGGGCCGAGATGGCCTGTATCCTTGCTGTAATTGTTAGATGGTTATATGGTTATATGGTATATTCTAAGACTGTGGTCCCTGGTTCTAGACTAGCCCAACATTGGGAACATTTCCCTGCAGACCGGAAATGTTCGTAGAATGATGGCGACTAAGATCGTCCATGTGAAACAGACGTTATCGATATCTAAGATGGTTTTTGATTCCTCGACCTGGGTAAAAGTGCATTTACCTCATCTATTTTCCTCATTACTTTATACATAATCATAAGATCATCCCTCATCCTCTGGCACTCGAAGGAATAGTGTCCGCGCCTCTCATTATAACTTGACCCATTCAAGGAAAAATAGCGAAACGCAGCCAAAACTAGTGACAGTGATACCACATGTGGAGAATTGTGAAGACTGGGTCGTGTGTGACAGAGTCACATAACAGAGAAGCAGGCTCACCAACGGTCTATGTCATTAGTACCCAATTACTAAATCCCATTTACTAGCTCTTGGTCAGCAGAGTATGATGCCTTCGAACTATATAATTTAAGGAATATGCCACTTACACTACCTTCGACTAGGTGCCGAGATAGAAATCGAGATTAATCCCTCCGGTGAACTAGTTGTCAAAATACCAACAATCGATTAGTGTACCTACGAAATGTTGGCCGGTGTGGGTACATTTACACACTTATCACTCGAAGACTCTAATTGATAAGATCATTTAATCTGCAGTTTGGATCAATGCAAACTTTTTCTACACGGGAGAATTCGACGAGGCTATGATAGGATAGATGTTGAGAGAATTACACAACGGGTTTGTGAATCATTACGTTTGGATCAATGTTTCAAAATAACATTTCATAATGGTGTGACTGAGTTAGGTGTAAAATACTCTCGAAAACATATCCTAGCCCACAGTTCACTCTATCCCAGATAGTAGAGATGCTCGTTTGTTAAGTACAAACAGGGTTGGAGCGAATATATTTGTGGACATTAAAGAAATGAAGACTAATGGATCTAGACGTGGAAATTGTCACGTCGGTAATTGTGATATAGAATGTAGGAACAGAGTCGAGTTTGGCATTGTGCAAAAGGCCGTGTGTAGCTGTGCCTGCTGGGGGAGGGGGGTGGCGGTTATCTCCAAACTCTGGGCGCTCGGAATCGCATCCTCCCTATGCCACGGGTTCGAAACTTTCTTGCCCACAGTCCTCAATCAGTCAGGTTACGTGACAACAACTTCCTCACAATAACATTCATCGCCGCTGTCCCGCAAGGATTCGTTCTCCGTTCCCTAATATTCTCCGTTTACACTCGCGACTCACGGCACCGATTACGTCAACGTGCTCGCAGACAACACCACTGTAGTTTGTCGGATCGCAAAAATGACGAGGCGCAATACAGGCAGGAGAGAGAGTACTGACTGAAATCGTGTCTTGAAAATAACCACTTCCCCGATGTCAACAAGACGAAAAGGCGTGGCGGGGTACACGCACCAAATCAGCATCTACGGTGCTGAAGTTGAAATTGTTGAGCTTTGAGTTGCTTGGCGTTATTATTACCACCGATCAGTCCAGCATCAACCACATAGATGAGGAAGCCAAGAAGGGAAAGTTACCGTTCGGAGTAGACAGACAGAACTTCTACAAACTTCTACGGATGGAACATAGAAAGAATACTGTCGCGATGCATCGCAGCTTAGATTGGGAAATGTGCTGCCCACGACGGCTAGAAGTTGTAGAGAAATTTTAGATGTGGCACAGTTCATCACACAGACCAGACCTCGCACAATTGGCTCCATCTATACCACGCTTCCTCGCAAAAGCAACAAACATAACAAAAGACTTGATATTTCCTTCCCACCCCTTCTTCCGTCCAGTAGAAAGTACAAGCGATCGGAAGTGCGCAGCTACACATGGGAATAGTTTCTTCTCTTCCATTATCAGAGCACTGTCGAAACATCCCTACACCTTGCGATATATGTCCATGGAACATATGCGCTATCATGCTGCGAACTATGTTCTGCTTTCTGTATCTCCCCTTTCGCTTTATCATGCACCTCAATAGACATGGCAATAATAATCCTAAATAGGAAGCCTAAATCTTAATGCCCCTTGCAACTTAATTGTTTACACCCTCACAAACCAAGAGTTATCTATATTACTAAAGGTCTGATCTTGACCGCTTTTGGCCCACTGTGGCGCGATTTCGGAGAGAACGCCGCCACCTACGGCTGTCATTTTTGGCCACCTCGCTCAGAGCCCACCTACGCCTTCCCGTCGATGAAAAATGAGTTAAATATTAATGTTTAAAAAAAATCCCCATTCTCACTGCTGCCCCCGCTGGCGGCAGGGGTGAGGGACTATAAAAAACGGAAGTGTGGTGCCTCACTCAGTCTCTGCCAGACCCAGGAAGCGAGAGGGTCACGGCTCTCTGAGCTGCGAATAACACTGAACGCACGTCTACTCCACGGTGAGTACCCTCGATGCGGCTGTAAAGTGGCTGCTGACCAAATGTTTGCCTCGGCTTTTTTTTAAAGTTTGTGTTCACAAAATGAATTGTAGTTGTCAGGTCGCTGCTTGCTGCCCAATTGTTTGCCTCGCCTTTTTTTAAAAAAAAATTTGTGTTCGCAAAATGAATTTTGGTTGTCATGTGGCTGCTTGCTGCCCAATTGTTTGCTTCGCTTATTATTTAAAGTTTGTGTTCACAAAATGAATGTTGGTTGTCAGGTGGCTGCTTGCTGCCCAATTATATGCCTCGCCTTTTGTTTAAAAAAGTTTGTGTTCACAAACTAAATTTTGGTTGTCAGGTGGCTGCTTGCTGGCCAATTGTTTGCCTCGCCTTTTTTTTTTTTTAATGGTGTACTTAACTGAATTTTGATTGTCATGTGGCTGCTTGTTGCCCAATTGTTTGCCTCGCCTTTTATTTAAAGTTTGTGTTCACAAAATGAATTTTGTTTGTCAGGTGGCTTCTTGCTGCCAAATTGTTTGCCTCGCCTTTTTTTTTTTTAAGTTTGTGTTCACAAAATTAATTTTGGTTGTCAGGTGGCTGCTTGCTGCCCAATTGATTGCCTCGCCTTTTTTTAAGTTTGTGTTCATAAAATGTATTTTGCTTGTCAGGTGGCTGCTTGCTGTCCAACTTTTTGCCTCGCCTTTTGTATTTTAAAAGTTTGTGTTCACAAAATGTATTTTGGTTGTCAGGTGGCTGCTTGCTGCCCAATTGTTTGCCTCGCGTTGTTTTTTTTAAAGTTTGAATTCATAAACGAATTTTGGTTGTCAGTTGGCTGCTTTCTGCCCAATTGTTTGCCTCCCATTTTTTTTTTTTAAGTTTGTGTTCACAAAATGGATTTTGGTTGTCAGGGGCTGCGGCCCAATTGTTTGCCTCGCCTTTTTAAAAAGTTTGAGTTCACAAAATGGATTTTTGTTGTTAGGTGGCTGCGGCACAATTGCTTGCCTCGCCTCTTATAAAAAGTTTCTGTTCTCAAAATGGATTTTCGTTGTCAGGTGGCTGCGGCCCAAGTGTTTGCCTCGCCTTTTAAAAAAGTTTGTGTTCACAAAATGAATTTAGGTTGTCAGGTGGCTGCTTGCAGCAAAAAATTTTGCCTCGCCTTTTGTTTAAAAAAAAGTTTGTGTTCTTAAATGAATTTTGGTTGTCAGGTGGCTGCTTGCTGCCCAATTGTTTGCCTCGCCTTTTTTTAAAATAAAAGTTTGTGTTCCAAAAATGAATTTTGGTTGTCAGGTGACTGCTTGCTGCCCAATTGTTTGCCTCGGCTTTTTTTTTAAGTTTGTGTTCACAAAACGTATTTTGGTTGTCAGGTGGCTGCTTGCTGCCCAATTGTTTGCCTCGCCTTTAAAAAAAAGAGTTTGTGTTCACAAAATAAATTGTAGTTGTCAGGTCGCTGCTTGCTGCCCAATTGTTTGCCTCGCCTTTAGTTCTAAAAAAGTTTGTGTTCACAAAATGAATGTTGGATGTCAGATGAGTGCTTGCTGCCCAATTGTTTGCCTGGCCTTTTTTTAAGTTTGTGTTCAAAAAATGAATATGGTTGTCAGGTGGCTGCTTCCTGCCCAATTGTTTGCTTCGCTTTTTATTTAAAGATTGTTTTCACAAAATGAATTTTGGTTGTCAGGTGGCTGCTTGCTGCCCAATTATTTGCCTCGCCTTTTGTTTAAAAAAAAGTTTGTGTTCTTAAATGAATTTTGGTTATCAGGTGGCTGCTTGCTGCCCAATTGTTTGCCTCGCCTTTTTTTATATAAGTTTGTGTTCACAAAATGAATTTTGGTTATCAGGTGGCTGCGGCCCAATTGTTTGCTTCGCCTTTAAAAAAAATGTTTGTGTTTACAAAATGGATTTTGGTTGTCAGGTGGCTCCGGCCCAATTGTTTGCCTCGCCTTTTAAAAGAAGTTTGTGTTCTCAAAATGGGTTTTGGTTGCCAGGTGGCTGCGGCCCAATTGTTTGCCCCGCCTTTTTAAAAAGTTTGTGTTCACAAAATGGATTTTGGTTGTCAGGTGGCTGCAATTGTTTGCCTCGCCTTTTTGTTTTTAAAGTTTGTTCACAAAATGAATTTTGGTTGGCAGGTGGCTGCTTGCAGCCCAATTGTTTGCCTCGCCTATTGTTAAAAAAAATTGTGTTCTTAAATGGATTTTGGTTGTCAGGTGGCTGCTTGCTGCCCAATTGTTTGCCTCGGCTTTTTTTTTTAAGTATGTGTTCACAAAATGAATTTTGGTTGTAAGGTGGCTGCTTGCTGCCCAATTGTTTGCCTCGCCTTTTGTTAAAAAAAAGTATTTGTTCACAAAATGAATTTAGGTTGCCAGGTGGCTGCTTGCTGCCCAATTGTTTGCATCGCATTTTGTTAAAAAAAGTTTGTGTTCACAAAATGAATTTTGGTTATCAGGTGGCTGCTTGCTGCCCAATTGTTTGCCTCGCCTTTTTTTTACAGTTTGTGTTCACAAAATGAATTTTGGTTGTTAGGTGGCTGCTTGCTGCCCAATTGTTTGCCTCGGCATTTTTTTTTAAAGTTTGTGTTCACAAAATGAATTTTAGTTGTCAGGTGGCTGCTTGCTGCCCAATTGTTTGCTTCGCCTTTAGTTTAAAAAAAAGTTTGTGTTCACAAAATGAATTTTGGTTGTCAGGTGGCTGCTTGCTGCCCAATTGTTTGCCTCGCCTTTAGTTTAAAAAAAGTTTGTGTTCACAAAATGAATTTTGGTTGACAGGTGGCTTCTTGCTGCCCAATTGTTTGCCTCGGCTTTTTTTTTATGTTTGTGTTCACAAAATGGATCTTGGTTGTCAGGGGGTCTGCGGCCCAATTGTTTGCCTCGCCTTTTAAAAAAAAATTGTGTTCTCAAAATGGGTCTTGGTTGTCAGGTGGCTGCGGCCCAATTGTTTGCCCCGCCTTTTAAAAAAGTTTGTGTTCACAAAATGGATTTTGGTTGTCAGGTGGCTGCGGCCCAATTGTTTGCCTCGCCTTTTTTTTAAGTTTGTGTTCACAAAATGAATTTTGGTTGTCAGGTGGCTGCTTGCTGCCCAATTGTTTGCCTCGCCTTTAGTTTAAAAAATGTTTGGTTTCACAAAATGAATTTTAGTTGTCAGGTGGCTGCTTGCTGCCCAATTGTTTGCCTCGGCTTTTTTTTAAGTTTCTGTTCACAAAATGAATTTTGGTTGTCATGTGGCTGCTTGCAGCCCAATTGTTTGCCTCGCATTTTTTTTTTTAAGATTGAGTTCGCAAAATGAATTTTGGTTGTCAGGTGGCTGCTTGCTGTCCAATTGTTTGCCTCGCCTTTTTAACAAAATGTTTGATTTCAAAATGGATTTGGTTGTCAGGTGGCTGCGGCCCAATTGTTTGCCGCGCCTTTTTAAAAGGTTTGTGTTTACAAAATGGATTTTGGTTGTCAGGTGGCTGCGGCCCAATTGTTTGCCTCGCCTTTTAAAAAGTTTGTGTTCACAAAATGGGTTTTGGTTGTCAGGAGGCTGCGGCCCAATTGTTTGCCTCGCCTTTTTGTTTTTAAAGTTTGTTCACAAAATGAATTTTGGTTGGCAGGAGGCTGCTTGCAGCCCAATTGTTTGCCTCGCCTTTTGTTTAAAAAAAATTGTGTTCTTAAATGGATTTTGGTTGTCAGGTGGCTGCTTGCTGCCCAATTGTTTGCCTCGGCTTTTTTTTTTTAAGTATGTGTTCACAAAATGAATTTTGGTTGTCAGGTGGCTGCTTGCTGCCCAATTGTTTGCCTCGCCTTTTGTTAAAAAAAAGTATTTGTTCACAAAATGAATTTAGGTTGCCAGGTGGCTGCTTGCTGCACAATTTTTTGCATCGCATTTTGTTAAAAGAAGTTTGTGTTCACAAAATGAATTTTGGTTATCAGGTGGCTGCTTGCTGCCCAATTGTTTGCCTCGCCTTTTTTTTACAGTTTGTGTTCACAAAATGAATTTTGGTTGTTAGGTGGCTGCTTGCTGCCCAATTGTTTGCCTCGGCATTTTTTTTATGTTTGTGTTCACAAAATGGATCTTGGTTGTCAGGGGGTCTGCGGCCCAATTGTTTGCCTCGCCTTTTTAAAAAAAATGTTTGTGATTTCAAAATGGATTTTGATTGTCAGGTGGCTACGGCCCAATTGTTTGCCTCGCCTTTTTAAAAAGTTTGTGTTCACAAAATGGATTTTCGTTGTCAGGTGGCTGCGGCCCAATTGTTTGCCTCGCCTTTTAAAAAAGAATTGTGTTCTCAAAATGGGTCTTGGTTGTCAGGTGGCTGCGGCCCAATTGTTTGCCCCGCCTTTTTAAAAAGTTTGTGTTCACAAAATGGATTTTGTTTGTCAGGTGGCTGCGGCCCAATTGTTTGCCTCGCCTTTTTTTTAAGTTTGTGTTCACAAAATGAATTGTGGTTGTCAGGTGGCTGCTTGCTGCCCAATTGTTTGCCTCGCCTTTAGTTTAAAAAATGTTTGGTTTTACAAAATGAATTTTAGTTGTCAGGTGGCTGCTTGCTGCCCAATTGTTTGCCTCGGCTTTTTTTTAAAGTTTGTGTTCACAAAATGAATTTTGGTTGTCAGGTGGCTGCTTGCTGCCCAATTGTTTGCCTCGGCTTTTTTTTTTAAAGTTTCTGTTCACAAAATGAATTTTGGTTGTCATGTGGCTGCTTGCTGCCCAATTGTTTGCCTCGCATTTTTTTTTAAGTTTGAGTTCGCAAAATGAATTTTGGTTGTCAGGTGGCTGCTTGCTGTCCAATTGTTTGCCTCGCCTTTTGAACAAAATGTTTGATTTCAAAATGGATTTGGTTGTCAGGTGGCTGCGGCCCAATTGTTTGCCGCGCCTTTTTAAAAAGTTTGTGTTTACAAAATGGATTTTGGTTGTCAGGTGGCTGCGGCCCAATTGTTTGCCTCGCCTTTTTAAAAAGTTTGTGTTCACAAAATGGGTTTTGGTTGTCAGGTGGCTGCGGCCCAATTGTTTGCCTCGCCTTTTTTTTTAAAGTTTGTGTTCACAAAATGAATTTTGGTTGTCAGGTGGGTGCTTGCTGCCCAATTGTTTGTCTCGGCTTTTTTTTTTAAGTATGTGTTCACAAAATGAATTTTTGTTTGTCAGGTGGCTGCTTGCTGCCCAATTGTTTGCCTCGCCTTTTGTTAAAAAAAAGTATTTGTTCACAAAATGAATTTAGGTTGCCAGGTGGCTGCTTGCTGCCCAATTGTTTGCATCGCATTTTGTTAAAAAAAGTTTGTGTTCACAAAATGAATTTTGGTTATCAGGTGGCTGCTTGCTGCCCAATTGTTTGCCTCGCCTTTTTTTTACAGTTTGTGTTCACAAAATGAATTTTGGTTGTCAGGTGGCTGCTTGCTGCCCAATTGTTTGCCTCGGCATTTTTTTTTAAAGTTTGTATTCACAAAATGAATTTTGGTTGTCGGGTGGCTGCTTGCTGCCAAATTGTTTGCCTCGCCTTTAGTTTAAAAAAGTTTGTGTTCACAAAATGGATTTTGGTTGTCAGGGATCTGCGGCCCAATTGTTTGCCTCGCCTTTTAAAAAAGTTTGTGTTCGCAAAATTAATTGGTGCCAAATTGTTTGCCTCGCCTTTTGTTTTATAAAAATTGTGTTCTTAACTGAATTTTGATTGTCAGATGGCTGCCTGTGCCCAATTGATTGCCTCGCCTTTTGTTTAAAATAGTTTGTGTTCACAAAACGTATTTTGGTTGTCAGGTGGCTGCTTGCTGCCGAATTGTTTGCCTCGCATTTTTTTAAAAATAATTTGCGTTCACAAAATGAATTTTGGTTGTGAGGTGGCTGCTTGCTGCCCAATTGTTTGCCTCGCCTTTAAAAAAAAAAGTTTGTGTTCACAAAATGGATTTTGGTTGTCAGGGGTCTGCGGCCCAATTGTTTGCCTCGCCTTTTTTAAATAATGTTTGTGATTTCAAAATGGATTTTGATTGTCAGGTGGCTCCGGCCCAATTGTTTGCCTCGCCTTTTTAAAAACGTGTGTGTTCTCAAAATGGGTTTTGGTTGTCAGGTGGCTGCGGCCCAATTGTTTGCCGTGCCTTTTTAAAAAGTTTGTGTTCACAAAATGAATTTTGGTTGTCGGGTGGCTGCTTGCTGCCAAATTGTTTGCCTCGCATTTTGTTTTTAAAAAGTTTGTGTTCTTAAATGAATTTTGGTTGTCAGGTGGCTGCTTGCTGCCCAATTGTTTGCCTCGCCTTTACTTTTAAAAAAGTTTGTTCACAAAATGAATTTTAGTTGTCAGGTGGCTGCTTGCTGCCAAATTGTTTGCCTCGCCTTTTGTTAAAAAAAAGTTTGTGTTCACAAAATGAATTTTGGTTGTCAGGTGGCTGCTTGCTGCAAAATTGTTTGCCTCGGCTTTTTTTTTTAAGTTTGTGTTCACAAAATGAATTTTGGTTGTCAGGTGGCTGCTTGCTGCCCAATTGTTTGCCTCGCCTTTTGTTAAAAAAAAGTTTGTGTTCACAAAATGAATTTTGGTTGTCAGGTGGCTGCTTGCTGCAAAATTGTTTGCCTCGCCTTTTGTTTAAAAAAAATTGTGTTCTTAACTGAAATTTGATTGTCAGTTGGCTGCTTGCTGCCCAATTGTTTGCCACGCCTTTTATTTAAAGTTTGTGTTCACAAAATGAATTTTGGTTGTCAGGTGGCTGCTTGCTGTCCAATTTTTTGCCTCGCCTTTTGTTTAAAAACGTATGAGTTCACAAAATTAATTTTGGTTGTAAGGTGGCTGCTTGCTGCCCAATTGTTTGCCTCGCCATTTTTTTAAAAAAAGTTTGTGTTCATAAAATGAATTTTGGTATTCAGGTGGCTGCTTGCTGCCCAATTGTTTGCCTCGCCTTTTGTTAAAAAAACGTTTGAGTTCACAAAATGAATTTTGGTTGTCAGGTGGCCACTTGCTGTCCAATTTTTTGCCTCGCCTTTTGTTTAAAAAAGTTTGTGTTCACAAAATGAATTTTGGTTATCAGGTGGCTGCTTGCTGCCCAATTGTTTGCCTCGCCTTTTTTTAAAGTTTGTTTTCACAAAATGGATTTTGGTTGTCAGTGTTCTGCGGCCCAATTGTTTGCCTCGCCTTTTTTTTTAAAATGTTTGTGATTACAAAATGGATTTTGATCGTCAGGTGGCTGCGGCCCAATTGTTTGCCTCGCCTTTTAAAAAAGGTTGTGTTCCCAAAATGGATTTTCGTTGTCAGGTGGCTGCGGCCCAATTGTTTGCCTCGCGTTTTTTTAAAGTTTGTGTTCACAAAATGGATTTTGGTTGTCAGGTGGCTGCGGCCCAATTGTTTGCCTCGCCTTTTTGTTTTTAAAGTTTGTATTCACAAAATGAATTTTGGTTGTCAGGTGGCTGTTTGCTGCCCAATTGTTTGCCTCGCTTTTTTTGCTTAAGTTTGTTCACAAAATGAATTTTGGTTGTCAGGTGGCTGCTTACTGCCCAGTTGTTTGCCTCGCCTTTTGTTAAAAAATGTTTGTGTTCACTAAATGAATTTTGGTTGTAAGGTGGCTGCTTGCTGCGCAATTGTTTGCCTCGCCTATTGTAAAAAAAAGTTTGTGTTCACAAAATGAATTTTGGTTGTCGGGTGGCTGCTTGCTGCCAAATTATTTGCCTCGCATTTTGTTTTTAAAAAGTTTGTGTTCTTAAATGAATTTTGGTTGTCAGGTGGCTGCTTGCTGCCCAATTGTTTGCCTCGCCTTTACTTTTAAAAAAGTTTGTTCACAAAATGAATTTTAGTTGTCAGGTGGCTGCTTGCTGCCAAATTGTTTGCCTCGCCTTTGGTTTCAAAAAAATTGTGTTCCTAACTGAATTTTGATTGTCAGTTGGCTGCTTGCTGCCCAATTGTTTGCCACGCCTTTTATTTAAAGTTTGTGTTCACAAAATGAATTTTGGTTGTCAGGTGGCTGCTTGCTGCCCAATTGTTTGCCTCGCCTTTTGTTAAAAAAAAGTTTGTGTTCACAAAATGAATTTTGGTTGTCAGGTGGCTGCTTGCTGCAAAATTGTTTGCCTCGCCTTTTGTTTAAAAAAAATTGTGTTCTTAACTGAAATTTGATTGTCAGTTGGCTGCTTGCTGCCCAATTGTTTGCCACGCCTTTTATTTAAAGTTTGTGTTCACAAAATGAATTTTGGTTGTCAGGTGGCTGCTTGCTGTCCAATTTTTTGCCTCGCCTTTTGTTTAAAAACGTATGAGTTCACAAAATTAATTTTGGTTGTAAGGTGGCTGCTTGCTGCCCAATTGTTTGCCTCGCCATTTTTTTAAAAAAAGTTTGTGTTCATAAAATGAATTTTGGTATTCAGGTGGCTGCTTGCTGCCCAATTGTTTGCCTCGCCTTTTGTTAAAAAAACGTTTGAGTTCACAAAATGAATTTTGGTTGTCAGGTGGCCACTTGCTGTCCAATTTTTTGCCTCGCCTTTTGTTTAAAAAAGTTTGTGTTCACAAAATGAATTTTGGTTATCAGGTGGCTGCTTGCTGCCCAATTGTTTGCCTCGCCTTTTTTTAAAGTTTGTTTTCACAAAATGGATTTTGGTTGTCAGTGTTCTGCGGCCCAATTGTTTGCCTCGCCTTTTTTTTTAAAATGTTTGTGATTACAAAATGGATTTTGATCGTCAGGTGGCTGCGGCCCAATTGTTTGCCTCGCCTTTTAAAAAAGGTTGTGTTCCCAAAATGGATTTTCGTTGTCAGGTGGCTGCGGCCCAATTGTTTGCCTCGCGTTTTTTTAAAGTTTGTGTTCACAAAATGGATTTTGGTTGTCAGGTGGCTGCGGCCCAATTGTTTGCCTCGCCTTTTTGTTTTTAAAGTTTGTATTCACAAAATGAATTTTGGTTGTCAGGTGGCTGTTTGCTGCCCAATTGTTTGCCTCGCTTTTTTTGCTTAAGTTTGTTCACAAAATGAATTTTGGTTGTCAGGTGGCTGCTTACTGCCCAGTTGTTTGCCTCGCCTTTTGTTAAAAAATGTTTGTGTTCACTAAATGAATTTTGGTTGTAAGGTGGCTGCTTGCTGCGCAATTGTTTGCCTCGCCTATTGTAAAAAAAAGTTTGTGTTCACAAAATGAATTTTGGTTGTCGGGTGGCTGCTTGCTGCCAAATTATTTGCCTCGCATTTTGTTTTTAAAAAGTTTGTGTTCTTAAATGAATTTTGGTTGTCAGGTGGCTGCTTGCTGCCCAATTGTTTGCCTCGCCTTTACTTTTAAAAAAGTTTGTTCACAAAATGAATTTTAGTTGTCAGGTGGCTGCTTGCTGCCAAATTGTTTGCCTCGCCTTTGGTTTCAAAAAAATTGTGTTCCTAACTGAATTTTGATTGTCAGTTGGCTGCTTGCTGCCCAATTGTTTGCCACGCCTTTTATTTAAAGTTTGTGTTCACAAAATGAATTTTGGTTGTCAGGTGGCTGCTTGCTGCCCAATTGTTTGCCTCGCCTTTTGTTAAAAAAAAGTTTGTGTTCACAAAATGAATTTTGGTTGTCAGGTGGCTGCTTGCTGCAAAATTGTTTGCCTCGCCTTTTGTTTAAAAAAAATTGTGTTCTTAACTGAAATTTGATTGTCAGTTGGCTGCTTGCTGCCCAATTGTTTGCCACGCCTTTTATTTAAAGTTTGTGTTCACAAAATGAATTTTGGTTGTCAGGTGGCTGCTTGCTGTCAAATTTTTTGCCTCGCCTTTTGTTTAAAAACGTATGAGTTCACAAAATTAATTTTGGTTGTAAGGTGGCTGCTTGCTGCCCAATTGTTTGCCTCGCCATTTTTTAAAAAAAAGTTTGTGTTCATAAAATGAATTTTGGTTGTCAGGTGGCTGCTTGCTGCCCAATTGTTTGCCTCGCCTTTTGTTAAAAAAACGTTTGAGTTCACAAAATGAATTTTGGTTGTCAGGTGGCCACTTGCTGTCCAATATTTTGCCTCGCCTTTTGTTTAAAAAAGTTTGTGTTCACAAAATGAATTTTGGTTGTCAGGTGGCTGCTTGCTGCCCAATTGTTTGCCTCGCCTTTTTTTTAAAGTTTGTTTTCACAAAATGGATTTTGGTTGTCAGGGTTCTGCGGCCCAATTGTTTGCCTCGCCTTTTTTTTTTAAATGTTTGTGATTACAAAATGGATTTTGATCGTCAGGTGGCTGCGGCCCAATTGTTTGCCTCGCCTTTTAAAAAAGGTTGTGTTCCCAAAATGGATTTTCGTTGTCAGGTGGCTGCGGCCCAATTGTTTGCCTCGCGTTTTTTTAAAGTTTGTGTTCACAAAATGGATTTTGGTTGTCAGGTGGCTGCGGCCCAATTGTTTGCCTTGCCTTTTTGTTTTTAAAGTTTGTATTCACAAAATGAATTTTGGTTGTCAGGTGGCTGTTTGTGGCCCAATTGTTTGCCTCGCTTTTTTTGCTTAAGTTTGTTCACAAAATGAATTTTGGTTGTCAGGTGGCTGCTTACTGCCCAGTTGTTTGCCTCGCCTTTTGTTAAAAAATGTTTGTGTTCACTAAATGAATTTTGGTTGTAAGGTGGCTGCTTGCTGCGCAATTGTTTGCCTCGCCTATTGTAAAAAAAAGTTTGTGTTCACAAAATCAATTTTGGTTGTCAGGTCGCTGCTTGCTGCCCAATTGTTTGCCTCGCCTTTTGTGAAAAAAAATGTTGTGTTCACAAGATGAATTTTGTTTGTAAGGTGGCTGCTTGCTGCCAAATTGTTTGCCTCGCCTTTTGTTAAACAAAAGTTTGTGTTCTTAAATGAATTTTGGTTGTCAGGTGGCTGCTTGCTGCCCAATTGTTTGCCTCGCCTTTAGTTTAAAAAAAGTTTGTGTTCACAAAATGAATTTAGGTTGTCAGGTAGCTGCTTGTTGCCCAATTGTTTGCATCGCCTTTTGTTTAAAAAAAGTTTGTGTACACAAAATGAATTTTTGTTATCAGGTGGATGCTTGCTACCCAATTGTTTGGCTCGCCTTTTTTTTTTAAAGTTTGTGTTCACAAAATGAATTTTGGTTGTCAGGTGGCTGCTTGCTGCCCAGTTGTTTGCCTCGGCATTTTGTTTTTATGTTTGTGTTCACAAAAGTAATTTTGTTTGTCAGGTGGCTGCTTGATGCCCAATTGTTTGCCTCGCCTTTTGTTAAAAAAAAGTTTGTGTTCACAAAATGAATTTTGGTTGTCAGGTGGTTGCTTGCTGCAAAATTGTTTGCCTCGCCTTTTGTTTAAAAAAAAGTTTGTGTTCTTAAATGAATTGTGGTTGCCAGGTGGCTGCTTGCTGCCCAATTGTTTGCCTCGCCTTTAATTTAAAAAAAGTTTGTGTACACAAAATGAATTTTAGTTGTCAGGTGGCTGCTTGCTGCCCAATTGTATGCCTCGCCTTTTTTTTAAAGTTTGTGTTCATAAAATGAATTTTAGTTGTCAGGTGGCTGCTTGCTGCCCAATTGTTTGCCTCGCCTTTTGTTCAAAAAAAAGTTTGAGTTCACAAAATGAATTTTGGTTGTCAGGTGACTTATTGCTGCCAAATTGTTTGCCTCGCCTTTTTTTTTAAAGTTTGTGTTCACAAAATAAATTTTGGTTCTCAGGTGGCTGCTTGCTGCCCAATTGATTGCCTCGCCTTTTTTTTAATAAAAAGTTTGTGTTCATAAAATGAATTTTGGTTGTCAGGTGGCTGCTTGCTGCCCAATTGTTTGCCTCGCCTTTTGTTAAAAAAAGTTTGTGTTTACAAAATGTATTTTGGTTGTCAGGTGGCTGCTTGCTGCCCAATTGTTTGCCTCGCCTTTTTAAAAAGTTAGTGTTCACAAAATGGATTTTCGTTGTCAGGTAGCTGCGGCCCAATTGTTTGGCTCGCCTTTTAAAAAAAGTTTGTGTTCTCAAAATGGGTTTTGGTTGTCAGGTGGCTGCGGCCCAATTGTTTGCCCCGCCTTTTTAAAAAGTTTGTGTTCACAAAATGGATTTTGGTTGTCAGGTGGCTGCGGTCCAATTGTTTGCCTCGGCTTTTTTTGTTTAAGTTTGTTCACAAAATGAATTTTGGTTGTCAGGTGGCTGCTTGCTGCCCAATTGTTTGCCTTGTCTTTTTTTTTTTTTAAGTTTATGTTCACAAAATGAATTTTGGTTGTCAGGTAGCTGCTTGCTGCCCACTTGTTTGCCTCGCCTTTAGTTAATAAAAAGTTTGTGTTCACAAAATGAATTAAGGTTGTCAGGTGGCTGCTTGCTGCCCAATTGTTTGCATCGCCTTTTGTTAAAAAAAAGTTTGTGTTCACAAACTAAATTTTGGTTATCAAGTGGCTGCTTGCTGCCGAATTGTTTGCCTCGTCTTTTTTTTTAAAGTTTGTGTTCACAAAATGAATTTTGGTCGTCCGGTGGCTGCTTGCTGCCCAATTTTTTGCCTCGCCTTTTCTTTTAAAAAAGTTTGTGTTCACAAAATTAATTTTGGTTGTCGGGTGGCTGCTTGCTGCCAAATTGTTTGCCTCGCATTTTGTTTTTAAAACGTTTGTGTTCTTAAATGAATTTTGGTTGTCAGGTGGCTGCTTGCTGCCCAATTGTTTGCCTCGCCTTTACTTTTAAAAAAGTTTGTTCACAAAATGAATTTTAGTTGTCAGGTGGCTGCTTGCTGCCAAATTGTTTGCCTCGCCTTTGGTTTAAAAGAAATTGTGTTCCTAACTGAATTTTGATTGTCAGTTGGCTGCTTGCTGCCCAATTGTTTGCCACGCCTTTTATTTAAAGTTTGTGTTCACAAAATGAATTTTGGTTGTCAGGTGGCTTCTTGCTGCCAAATTGTTTGCCTCGCCTTTTTTTTTAAAGTTTGTTGTCACAAAATTAATTTTGGTTGTCAGGTGGCTGCTTGCTGCCCAATTGTTTGCCTCGGCTTTTTTTTTAAAAAGTTTGTGTTCACAAAATGAATTTTGGTTGTCAGGTGGCTGCTTGCTGCCCAATTGTTTGCCTCGCCTTTTGTTAAATAAAAGTTTGTGTTCACAAAATGAATTTTGGTTGTCAGGTGGCTGCTTGCTGCAAAATTGTTTGCCTCGCCTTTTGTTTAAAAAAAATGGTGTTGTTAACTGAAATTTGATTGTCAGTTGGCTGCTTGCTTCCCAATTGTTTGCCACGCCTTTTATTTAAAGTTTGTGTTCACAAAATGAATTTTGGTTGTCAGGTGGCTGCTTGCTGCCCAATTGTTTGCCTCGCCTTTTGTTAAAAAACGTTTGTGTTCACAAAATGTATTTTGGTTGTCAGGTGGCTGCTTGCTGCCCAATTGTTTGCCTCGCAATTTTTGTTTTTAAGTTTGAGTTCACAAAATGAATTTTGGTTGTCAGGTGGCTACTTGCTGTCCAATTTTTTGCCTCGCCTTTTGTTTAAAAAAGTTTGTGTTCACAAAATTAATGTTGGTTGTGAGGTGGCTGCTTGCTGCCCAATTGTTTGCCTCGCCTTTTGTAAAAAAAAAGGTTTGTGTATACAAAATGAATTTTGGTTGTCAGGTGGCTGCTTGCTGCCCAATTGTTTGCCTCGCCTTTTTTTTAAGTTTGTGTTCACAAAATGGATTTTGGTTGTCAGGGTTCTGCGGCCCAATTGTTTGCCTCGCCTTTTTTTAAAAAATCTTTGTGATTACAAAATGGATTTTGATCGTCAGGTGGCTGCGGCCCAATTGTTTGCCTCGCCTTTTAAAAAAAGGTTGTGTTCCCAAAATGGATTTTCGTTGTCAGGTGGCTGCGGCCCAATTGTTTGCCTCGCGTTTTTTTAAAGTTTGTGTTCACAAAATGGATTTTGGTTGTCAGGTGGCTGCGGCCCAATTGTTTGCCTCGTCTTTTTATTTTTAAAGTTTGTATTGACAAAATGAATTTTGGTTGTCAGGTGGCTGTTTGCTGCAGAATTGTTTGCCTCGCTTTTTTTACTTAAGTTTGTTCACAAAATGAATTTTGGTTGTCAGGTGGCTGCTTACTGCCCAGTTGTTTGCCTCGACTTTTGTTAAAAAATGTTTGTGTTCACTAAATGAATTTTGGTTGTAAGGTGGCTGCTTGCTGCGCAATTGTTTGCCTCGCCTATTGTAAAAAAAAGTTTGTGTTCACAAATTGAATTTTGGTTGTCAGATGGCTGCTTGCTGCCCAATTGTTTGCCTCGCCTTTTTTTTAGTTGGTGTTCACAAAATGAATTTTGATTGTCAGGTGGCTGCTTGCTGCCCAATTGTTTGCCTCGCCTTTTGTGAAAAAAAATGTTGTGTTCACAAAATGAATTTTGGTTGTAAGGTGGCTGCTTGCTGCCAAATTGCTTGCCTCGCCTTTTGTTAAACAAAAGTTTGTGTTCTTAAATGAATTTTGGTTGTCAGGTGGCTGCTTGCTGCCCAATTGCTTGCCTCGCCTTTAGTTTAAAAAAAGTTTGTGTTCACAAAATGAATTTTTGTTATCAGGTGGATGCTTGCTGCCCAATTGTTTGGCTCGCCTTTTTTTTTTAAAGTTTGTGTTCACAAAATGAATTTTGGTTGTCAGGTGGCTGCTTGCTGCCCAGTTGTTTGCCTCGGCATTTTGTTTTTATGTTTGTGTTCACAAAATTAATTTTGTTTGTCAGGTGGCTGCTTGATGCCCAATTGTTTGCCTCGCCTTTTGTTAAAAAAAAGTTTGTGTTCACAAAATGAATTTTGGTTGTCAGGTGGCTGCTTGCTGCCCCATTGTTTGCCTCGCCTTTCGTTAAAAAAAGGTTTGTGTTCACAAAATGAATTTAGGTTGTCAGGTGGCTGCTTGCTGCCCAATTGTTTGCATCGCCTTTTTTTTAAGTTTGTGTTCACAAAATGAATTTTTGTTGTCAGGTGGCTGCTTGCTGCCCAATTGTTTGCCTCGGCATTTTTTTTAAAGTTTGTGTTCACAAAATGAATTTTGGTTGTCAGGTAGCTGCTTGCTGCCCAATTTTATGCCTCGCCTTTTCTTTAAAAAATGTTTGTGTTCACAAAATGAATTTTGTTTGTCAGGTGGTTGCTTGCTGCAAAATTGTTTGCCTCGCCTTTTGTTTAAAAAAAAATTGTGTTCTTAAATGAATTGTGGTTGCCAGGTGGCTGCTTGCTGCCCAATTTTTTGCCTCGCCTTTAATTTAAAAAAAAGTTTGTGTACACAAAATGAATTTTAGTTGTCAGGTGGCTGCTTGCTGCCCAATTGTTTGCCTCGCCTTTTTTTTAAGTTGGTGTTCACAAAATGAATTTTGATTGTCGGGTGGCTGCTTGCTGCCCAATTGTTTGCCTCGCCTTTTGTGAAAAAAAATGTTGTGTTCACAAAATGAATTTTGGTTGTAAGGTGGCTGCTTGCTGCCAAATTGTTTGCCTCGCCTTTTGTTAAACAAAAGTTTGTGTTCTTAAATGAATTTTGGTTGTCAGGTGGCTGCTTGCTGCCCAATTGCTTGCCTCGCCTTTAGTTTAAAAAAAGTTTGTGTTCACAAAATGAATTTTTGTTATCAGGTGGATGCTTGCTGCCCAATTGTTTGGCTCGCCTTTTTTTTTTTTTAAGTTTGTGTTCACAAAATGAATTTTGGTTGTCAGGTAGCTGCTTGCTGCCCAGTTGTTTGCCTCGCCATTTTGTTTTTATGTTTGTGTTCACAAAATTAATTTTGTTTGTCAGGTGGCTGCTTGATGCCCAATTGTTTGCCTCGCCTTTTGTTAAAAAAAAGTTTGTGTTCACAAAATGAATTTTGGTTGTCAGGTGGCTGCTTGCTGCCCCATTGTTTGCCTCGCCTTTCGTTAAAAAAAGGTTTGTGTTCACAAAATGAATTTAGGTTGTCAGGTGGCTGCTTGCTGCCCAATTGTTTGCATCGCCTTTTTTTAAAGTTTGTGTTCACAAAATGAATTTTGGTTGTCAGGTGGCTGCTTGCTGCCCAATTGTTTGCCTCGGCATTTTTTTTAAAGTTTGTGTTCACAAAATGAATTTTGGTTGTCAGGTAGCTGCTTGCTGCCCAATTTTACGCCTCGCCTTTTCTTTAAAAAATGTTTGTGTTCACAAAATGAATTTTGTTTGTCAGGTGGTTGCTTGCTGCAAAATTGTTTGCCTCGCCTTTTGTTTAAAAAAAAGTTTGTGTTCTTAAATGAATTGTGGTTGCCAGGTGGCTGCTTGCTGCCCAATTGTTTGCCTCGCCTTTAATTTAAAAACAAGTTTGTGTTCATAAAATGAATTTTAGTTGTCAGGTGGCTGCTTGCTGCCCAATTGTTTGCCTCGCCTTTTGTTCAAAAAATAGTTTGAGTTCACAAAATGAATTTTGGTTGTCAGGTGACTTATTGCTGCCAAATTGTTTGCCTCGCCTTTTTTTTTTAAAGTTTGTGTTCACAAAATGAATTTTGGTTGTCAGGTGGCTGCTTGCTGCCCAATTGTTTGCCTCGCCTTTTTTTACAGTTTGTGTTCACAAAATGAATTTTGGTTGTCAGGTGGCTGCTTGCTGCCCAATTGTTTGCCTCGGCATTTTTTTTAAAAGTTTGTATTCACAAAATGAATTTTGGATGTCGAGTGGCTGCTTGCTGCCAAATTGTTTGCCTCGCCTTTAGTTTAAAAAAGTTTGTGTTCACAAAATGGATTTTGGTTGTCAGGGGTCTGCGGCCCAATTGTTTGCCTCGCCTTTTTTAAATAATGTTTGTGATTTCAAAATGGATTTTGATTGTCAGGTGGCTCCGGCCCAATTGTTTGCCTCGCCTTTTTAAAAAAGTTTGTGTTCTCAAAATGGGTTTTGGTTGTCAGGTGGCTGCGGCCCAATTGTTTGCCGTGCCTTTTTAAAAAGTTTGTGTTCACAAAATGGATTTTGGTTGTCAGGTGGCTGCGGCCCAATTGTTTGCCTCGCCTTTTTTTAAAGTTTCTGTTCACAAAATGATTTGTGTTTGTCAGGTGGCTGCTTGCTGTCCAATTGTTTGCCTCGCCTTTAGTTAAAAAAAAGTTTGTGTTCACAAAATGAATTTTAGTTGTCAGGTGGCTGCTTGCTGCCCAATTGTTTGCCTCGGCTTTTTTTTTTTAAGTATGTGTTCACAAAATGAATTTTGGTCGTCCGGTGGCTGCTTGCTGCCCAATTTTTTGCCTCGCCTTTTCTTTTAAAAAAGTTTGTGTTCACAAAATGAATTTTGGTTGTCGGGTGGCTGCTTGCTGCCAAATTGTTTGCCTCGCATTCTGTTTTTAAAAAGTTTGTGTTCTTAAATGAATTTTGGTTGTCAGGTGGCTGCTTGCTGCCCAATTGTTTGCCACGCCTTTACTTTAAAAAAAGTTTGTTCACAAAATGAATTTTAGTTGTCAGGTGGCTGCTTGCTGCCAAATCGTTTGCCTCGCCTTTGGTTTAAAAAAAATTGTGTCCCTAACTGAATTTTGATTGTCAGTTGGCTGCTTGCTGCCCAATTGTTTGCCACGCCTTTTATTTAAAGTTTGTGTTCACAAAATGAATTTTGGTTGTCAGGTGGCTTCTTGCTGCCAAATTCTTTGCCTCGCCTTTTTTTTTTTAAAGTTTGTGTTCACAAAATTAATTTTGGTTGTCAGGTGGCTGCTTGCTGCCCAATTGTTTGCCTCGGCTTTTTTTTTAAGTTTGTGTTCACAAAATGAATTTTGGTTGTCAGGTGGCTGCTTGCTGCCCAATTGTTTGCCTCGCCTTTTGTTTAAAAAAAGTTTGTGTTCACAAAATGAATTTTGGTTGTCAGGTGGCTGCTTGCTGCAAAATTGTTTGCCTCGCCTTTTGTTTAAAAAAAATTGTGTTGTTAACTGAAATTTGATTGTCAGTTGGCTGCTTGCTGCCCAATTGTTTGCCACGACTTTTATTTAAAGTTTGTGTTCACAAAATGAATTTTGGTTGTCAGGTGGCTGCTTGCCGTCCAATTGTTTGCCTCGTAATTTTTGTTTTTAAGTTTGAGTTCACAAAATGAATTTTTGTTGTCACGTGGCTACTTGCTGTCCAATTTTTTGCCTCGCCTTTTTGTTTAAAAAGGTTTGTGTTCACAAAATTAATGTTGGTTGTGAGGTGGCTGCTTGCTGCCCAATTGTTTGCCTCGCGTTTTGTAAAAAAAAAAAGGTTTGTGTACACAAAATGAATTTTGGTTGTCAGGTGGCTGCTTGCTGCCCAATTGTTTGCCTCGCCTTTTTTTTAAGTTTGTGTTCACAAAATGGATTTTGGTTGCCAGGGTTCTGCGGCCCAATTGTTTGCCTCGCCTTTTTTTAAATGTTTGTTATTACAAAATGGATTTTGATCGTCAGGTGGCTGCGGCCCAATTGTTTGCCTCGCCTTTTAAAAAAAGGTTGTGTTCCCAAAATGGATTTTCGTTGTCAGGTGGCTGCGGCCCAATTGTTTGCCTCGCGTTTTTTTTAAGTTTGTGTTCACAAAATGGATTTTGGTTGTCAGGTGGCTGCTTACTGCCCAGTTGTTTGCCTCGCCTTTTGTTAAAAAATGTTTGTGTTCACAAAATGAATTTTGGTTGTCAGGTGGCTGCTTGCTGCCCAATTGCTTGCCTCGCCTTTAGTTTAAAAAAAGTTTGTGTTCACAAAATGAATTTTGGTTGTCAGGTGGCTGCTTGCTGCCCAATTGTTTGGCTCGCCTTTTTTTTTTTTAAAGTTTGTGTTCACAAAATGAATTTTGGTTGTCAGGTAGCTGCTTGCTGCCCAGTTGTTTGCCTCGGCATTTTGTTTTTATGTTTGTGTTCACAAAATTAATTTTGTTTGGCAGGTGGCTGCTTGATGCCCAATTGTTTGTCTCGCCTTTTGTTAAAAAAAAGTTTGTGTTCACAAAATGAATTTTGGTTGTCAGGTGGCTGCTTGCTGCCCCATTGTTTGCCTCGCCTTTCGTTAAAAAAAGGTTTGTGTTCACAAAATGAATTTAGGTTGTCAGGTGGCTGCTTGCTGCCCAATTGTTTGCATCGCCTTTTTTTAAGTTTGTGTTCACAAAATGAATTTTGGTTGTCAGGTGGCTGCTTGCTGCCCAATTGTATGCCTCGGCTTTTTTTTTAAAGTTTGTGTTCATAAAATGAATTTTAGTTGTCAGTTGGCTGCTTGCTGCCCAATTGTTTGCCTCGCCTTTTGTTCAAAAAATAGTTTGAGTTCACAAAATGAATTTTGGTTGTCAGGTGACTTATTGCTGCAAAATTGTTTGCCTCGCCTTTTGTTTAAAAAAAAATTGTGTTCTTAAATGAATTGTGGTTGCCAGGTGGCTGCTTGCTGCCCAATTTTTTGCCTCGCCTTTAATTTAAAAAAAAGTTTGTGTACACAAAATGAATTTTAGTTGTCAGGTGGCTGCTTGCTGCCCAATTGTTTGCCTCGCCTTTTTTTTAAGTTGGTGTTCACAAAATGAATTTTGATTGTCGGGTGGCTGCTTGCTGCCCAATTGTTTGCCTCGCCTTTTGTGAAAAAAAATGTTGTGTTCACAAAATGAATTTTGGTTGTAAGGTGGCTGCTTGCTGCCAAATTGTTTGCCTCGCCTTTTGTTAAACAAAAGTTTGTGTTCTTAAATGAATTTTGGTTGTCAGGTGGCTGCTTGCTGCCCAATTGCTTGCCTCGCCTTTAGTTTAAAAAAAGTTTGTGTTCACAAAATGAATTTTTGTTATCAGGTGGATGCTTGCTGCCCAATTGTTTGGCTCGCCTTTTTTTTTTTTTAAGTTTGTGTTCACAAAATGAATTTTGGTTGTCAGGTAGCTGCTTGCTGCCCAGTTGTTTGCCTCGCCATTTTGTTTTTATGTTTGTGTTCACAAAATTAATTTTGTTTGTCAGGTGGCTGCTTGATGCCCAATTGTTTGCCTCGCCTTTTGTTAAAAAAAAGTTTGTGTTCACAAAATGAATTTTGGTTGTCAGGTGGCTGCTTGCTGCCCCATTGTTTGCCTCGCCTTTCGTTAAAAAAAGGTTTGTGTTCACAAAATGAATTTAGGTTGTCAGGTGGCTGCTTGCTGCCCAATTGTTTGCATCGCCTTTTTTTAAAGTTTGTGTTCACAAAATGAATTTTGGTTGTCAGGTGGCTGCTTGCTGCCCAATTGTTTGCCTCGGCATTTTTTTTAAAGTTTGTGTTCACAAAATGAATTTTGGTTGTCAGGTAGCTGCTTGCTGCCCAATTTTACGCCTCGCCTTTTCTTTAAAAAATGTTTGTGTTCACAAAATGAATTTTGTTTGTCAGGTGGTTGCTTGCTGCAAAATTGTTTGCCTCGCCTTTTGTTTAAAAAAAAGTTTGTGTTCTTAAATGAATTGTGGTTGCCAGGTGGCTGCTTGCTGCCCAATTGTTTGCCTCGCCTTTAATTTAAAAAAAAGTTTGTGTTCATAAAATGAATTTTAGTTGTCAGGTGGCTGCTTGCTGCCCAATTGTTTGCCTCGCCTTTTGTTCAAAAAATAGTTTGAGTTCACAAAATGAATTTTGGTTGTCAGGTGACTTATTGCTGCCAAATTGTTTGCCTCGCCTTTTTTTTTTAAAGTTTGTGTTCACAAAATGAATTTTGGTTGTCAGGTGGCTGCTTGCTGCCCAATTGTTTGCCTCGCTTTTTTTTACAGTTTGTGTTCACAAAATGAATTTTGGTTGTCAGGTGGCTGCTTGCTGCCCAATTGTTTGCCTCGGCATTTTTTTTAAAAGTTTGTATTCACAAAATGAATTTTGGATGTCGAGTGGCTGCTTGCTGCCAAATTGTTTGCCTCGCCTTTAGTTTAAAAAAGTTTGTGTTCACAAAATGGATTTTGGTTGTCAGGGGTCTGCGGCCCAATTGTTTGCCTCGCCTTTTTTAAATAATGTTTGTGATTTCAAAATGGATTTTGATTGTCAGGTGGCTCCGGCCCAATTGTTTGCCTCGCCTTTTTAAAAAAGTTTGTGTTCTCAAAATGGGTTTTGGTTGTCAGGTGGCTGCGGCCCAATTGTTTGCCGTGCCTTTTTAAAAAGTTTGTGTTCACAAAATGGATTTTGGTTGTCAGGTGGCTGCGGCCCAATTGTTTGCCTCGCCTTTTTTTAAAGTTTCTGTTCACAAAATGATTTGTGTTTGTCAGGTGGCTGCTTGCTGTCCAATTGTTTGCCTCGCCTTTAGTTAAAAAAAAGTTTGTGTTCACAAAATGAATTTTAGTTGTCAGGTGGCTGCTTGCTGCCCAATTGTTTGCCTCGGCTTTTTTTTTTTAAGTATGTGTTCACAAAATGAATTTTGGTCGTCCGGTGGCTGCTTGCTGCCCAATTTTTTGCCTCGCCTTTTCTTTTAAAAAAGTTTGTGTTCACAAAATGAATTTTGGTTGTCGGGTGGCTGCTTGCTGCCAAATTGTTTGCCTCGCATTCTGTTTTTAAAAAGTTTGTGTTCTTAAATGAATTTTGGTTGTCAGGTGGCTGCTTGCTGCCCAATTGTTTGCCACGCCTTTACTTTAAAAAAAGTTTGTTCACAAAATGAATTTTAGTTGTCAGGTGGCTGCTTGCTGCCAAATCGTTTGCCTCGCCTTTGGTTTAAAAAAAATTGTGTCCCTAACTGAATTTTGATTGTCAGTTGGCTGCTTGCTGCCCAATTGTTTGCCACGCCTTTTATTTAAAGTTTGTGTTCACAAAATGAATTTTGGTTGTCAGGTGGCTTCTTGCTGCCAAATTCTTTGCCTCGCCTTTTTTTTTTTAAAGTTTGTGTTCACAAAATTAATTTTGGTTGTCAGGTGGCTGCTTGCTGCCCAATTGTTTGCCTCGGCTTTTTTTTTTAAGTTTGTGTTCACAAAATGAATTTTGGTTGTCAGGTGGCTGCTTGCTGCCCAATTGTTTGCCTCGCCTTTTGTTTAAAAAAAGTTTGTGTTCACAAAATGAATTTTGGTTGTCAGGTGGCTGCTTGCTGCAAAATTGTTTGCCTCGCCTTTTGTTTAAAAAAAATTGTGTTGTTAACTGAAATTTGATTGTCAGTTGGCTGCTTGCTGCCCAATTGTTTGCCACGACTTTTATTTAAAGTTTGTGTTCACAAAATGAATTTTGGTTGTCAGGTGGCTGCTTGCCGTCCAATTGTTTGCCTCGTAATTTTTGTTTTTAAGTTTGAGTTCACAAAATGAATTTTTGTTGTCACGTGGCTACTTGCTGTCCAATTTTTTGCCTCGCCTTTTGTTTAAAAAGGTTTGTGTTCACAAAATTAATGTTGGTTGTGAGGTGGCTGCTTGCTGCCCAATTGTTTGCCTCGCCTTTTGTAAAAAAAAAAAGGTTTGTGTACACAAAATGAATTTTGGTTGTCAGGTGGCTGCTTGCTGCCCAATTGTTTGCCTCGCCTTTTTTTTAAGTTTGTGTTCACAAAATGGATTTTGGTTGCCAGGGTTCTGCGGCCCAATTGTTTGCCTCGCCTTTTTTTAAATGTTTGTTATTACAAAATGGATTTTGATCGTCAGGTGGCTGCGGCCCAATTGTTTGCCTCGCCTTTTAAAAAAAGGTTGTGTTCCCAAAATGGATTTTCGTTGTCAGGTGGCTGCGGCCCAATTGTTTGCCTCGCGTTTTTTTTAAGTTTGTGTTCACAAAATGGATTTTGGTTGTCAGGTGGCTGCTTACTGCCCAGTTGTTTGCCTCGCCTTTTGTTAAAAAATGTTTGTGTTCACAAAATGAATTTTGGTTGTCAGGTGGCTGCTTGCTGCCCAATTGCTTGCCTCGCCTTTAGTTTAAAAAAAGTTTGTGTTCACAAAATGAATTTTGGTTGTCAGGTGGCTGCTTGCTGCCCAATTGTTTGGCTCGCCTTTTTTTTTTTTAAAGTTTGTGTTCACAAAATGAATTTTGGTTGTCAGGTAGCTGCTTGCTGCCCAGTTGTTTGCCTCGGCATTTTGTTTTTATGTTTGTGTTCACAAAATTAATTTTGTTTGGCAGGTGGCTGCTTGATGCCCAATTGTTTGTCTCGCCTTTTGTTAAAAAAAAGTTTGTGTTCACAAAATGAATTTTGGTTGTCAGGTGGCTGCTTGCTGCCCCATTGTTTGCCTCGCCTTTCGTTAAAAAAAGGTTTGTGTTCACAAAATGAATTTAGGTTGTCAGGTGGCTGCTTGCTGCCCAATTGTTTGCATCGCCTTTTTTTAAGTTTGTGTTCACAAAATGAATTTTGGTTGTCAGGTGGCTGCTTGCTGCCCAATTGTATGCCTCGGCTTTTTTTTTTAAAGTTTGTGTTCATAAAATGAATTTTAGTTGTCAGTTGGCTGCTTGCTGCCCAATTGTTTGCCTCGCCTTTTGTTCAAAAAATAGTTTGAGTTCACAAAATGAATTTTGGTTGTCAGGTGACTTATTGCTGCCAAATTGTTTGCCTCGCCTTTTTTTTTAAAAGTTTGTGTTCACAAAATGAATTTTGGTTGTCAGGTGGCTGCTTGCTGCCCAATTGTTTGCCTCGCCTTTTTTTACAGTTTGTGTTCACAAAATGAATTTTGGTTGTCAGGTGGCTGCTTGCTGCCCAATTGTTTGCCTCGGCATTTTTTTAAAAAGTTTGGATTCACAAAATGAATTTTGGTTGTCGGGTGGCTGCTTGCTGCCAAATTGTTTGCCTCGCCTTTAGTTTAAAAAAGTTTGTGTTCACAAAATGGATTTTGGTTGTCAGGGATCTGCGGCCCAATTGTTTGCCTCGCCTTTTAAAAAAGTTTGTGTTCGCAAAATGAATTTTGGTTGTCAGGTGGCTGCTTGGTGCCAAATTGTTTGCCTCGCCTTTTGTTTAAAAAAAATTGTGTTCTTAACTGAATTTTGATTGTCAGATGGCTGCCTGTGCCCAATTGATTGCCTCGCCTTTTGTTTAAAATAGTTTGTGTTCACAAAACGTATTTTGGTTGTCAGGTGGCTGCTTGCTGCCGAATTGTTTGCCTCGCATTTTTTAAAAAATAATTTGCGTTCACAAAATGAATTTTGGTTGTGAGGTGGCTGCTTGCTGCCCAATTGTTTGCCTCGCCTTTAAAAAAAAAAGTTTGTGTTCACAAAATGGATTTTGGTTGTCCGGGGTCTGCGGCCCAATTGTTTGCCTCGCCTTTTTTAAATAATGTTTGTGATTTCAAAATGGATTTTGATTGTCAGGTGGCTCCGGCCCAATTGTTTGCCTCGCCTTTTTAAAAAAGTTTGTGTTCTCAAAATGGGTTTTGGTTGTCAGGTGGCTGCGGCCCAATTGTTTGCCGTGCCTTTTTAAAAAGTTTGTGTTCACAAAATGGATTTTGGTTGTCAGGTGGCTGCGGCCCAATTGTTTGCCTCGCCTTTTTTTAAAGTTTCTGTTCACAAAATGATTTGTGTTTGTCAGGTGGCTGCTTGCTGCCCAATTGTTTGCCTCGCCTTTAGTTAAAAAAAAGTTTGTGTTCACAAAATGAATTTTAGTTGTCAGGTGGCTGCTTGCTGCCCAATTGTTTGCCTCGGCTTTTTTTTTTAAGTATGTGTTCACAAAATGAATTTTGGTCGTCCGGTGGCTGCTTGCTGCCCAATTTTTTGCCTCGCCTTTTCTTTTAAAAAAGTTTGTGTTCACAAAATGAATTTTGGTTGTCGGGTGGCTGCTTGCTGCCAAATTGTTTGCCTCGCATTTTGTTTTTAAAAAGTTTGTGTTCTTAAATGAATTTTGGTTGTCAGGTGGCTGCTTGCTGCCCAATTGTTTGCCTCGCCTTTACTTTAAAAAAAGTTTGTTCACAAAATGAATTTTAGTTGTCAGGTGGCTGCTTGCTGCCAAATTGTTTGCCTCGCCTTTGGTTTAAAAAAAATTGTGTCCCTAACTGAATTTTGATTGTCAGTTGGCTGCTTGCTGCCCAATTGTTTGCCACGCCTTTTATTTAAAGTTTGTGTACACAAAATGAATTTTGGTTGTCAGGTGGCTTCTTGCTGCCAAATTCTTTGCCTCGCCTTTTTTTTTTAAGTTTGTGTTCACAAAATTAATTTTGGTTGTCAGGTGGCTGCTTGCTGCCCAATTGTTTGCCTCGGCTTTTTTTTTTAAGTTTGTGTTCGCAAAATGAATTTTGGTTGTCAGGTGGCTGCTTGCTGCCCAATTGTTTGCCTCGCCTTTTGTTAAAAAAAAGTTTGTGTTCACAAAATGAATTTTGGTTGTCAGGTGGCTGCTTGCTGCAAAATTGTTTGCCTCGCCTTTTGTTTAAAAAAAATTGTGTTGTTAACTGAAATTTGATTGTCAGTTGGCTGCTTGCTGCCCAATTGTTTGCCACGCCTTTTATTTAAAGTTTGTGTTCACAAAATGAATTTTGGTTGTCAGGTGGCTGCTTGCTGCCCAATTGTTTGCCTCGTAATTTTTGTTTTTAAGTTTGAGTTCACAAAATGAATTTTGGTTGTCAGGTGGCTACTTGCTGTCCAATTTTTTGCCTCGCCTTTTGTTTAAAAAGGTTTGTGTTCACAAAATTAATGTTGGTTGTGAGGTGGCTGCTTGCTGCCCAATTGTTTGCCTCGCCTTTTGTAAAAAAAAAGGTTTGTGTACACAAAATGAATTTTGGTTGTCAGGTGGCTGCTTGCTGCCCAATTGTTTGCCTCGCCTTTTTTTTAAGTTTGTGTTCACAAAATGGATTTTGGTTGTCAGGGTTCTGCGGCCCAATTGTTTGCCTCGCCTTTTTTTAAATGTTTGTTATTACAAAATGGATTTTGATCGTCAGGTGGCTGCGGCCCAATTGTTTGCCTCGCCTTTTAAAAAAAGGTTGTGTTCCCAAAATGGATTTTCGTTGTCAGGTGTCTGCGGCCCAATTGTTTGCCTCGCGTTTTTTTAAAGTTTGTGTTCACAAAATGGATTTTGGTTGTCAGGTGGCTGCTTGCTGCCCAGTTGTTTGCCTCGCCTTTTGTTAAAAAATGTTTGTGTTCACTAAATGAATTTTGGTTGTAAGATGGCTGCTTGCTGCGCAATTGTTTGCCTAGCCTATTGTAAAAAAAAGTTTGTGTTCACAAAATGAATTTTGGTTGTCAGGTGGCTGCCTGCTGCCCAATTGTTTGCCTCGCCTTTTTTTTAAGTTAGTGTTCACAAAATGAATTTTGGTTGTCAGGTGGCTGCTTGCTGCCCAGTTGTTTTCCTCGGCATTTTGTTTTTATGTTTGTGTTCACAAAATTAATTTTGTTTGTCAGGTGGCTGCTTGATGCCCAATTGTTTGCCTCGCCTTTTGTTAAAAAAAAGTTTGTGTTCACAAAATGAATTTTGGTTGTCAGGTGGCTGCTTGCTGCCCCATTGTTTGCCTCGCCTTTCGTTAAAAAAAGGTTTGTGTTCACAAAATGAATTTAGGTTGTCAGGTGGCTGCTTGCTGCCCAATTGTTTACATCGCCTTTTTTTTTTAAAGTTTGTGTTCACAAAATGAATTTTGGTTGTCAGGTGGCTGCTTGCTGCCCAATTGTTTGCCTCGGCATTTTTTTTAAAGTTTGTGTTCACAAAATGAATTTTGGTTGTCAGGTAGCTGCTTGCTGCCCAATTTTTTGCCTCGCCTTTTCTTTAAAAAATGTTTGTGTTCACAAAATGAATTTTGGTTGTCAGGTGGTTGCTTGCTGCAAAATTGTTTGCCTCGCCTTTTGTTTAAAAAAAGTTTGTGTTCTTAAATGAATTGTGGTTGCCAGGTGGCTGCTTGCTGCCCAATTGTTTGTCTCGCCTTTAATTTAAAAAAAAGTTTGTGTACACAAAATGAATTTTAGTTGTCAGGTGGCTGCTTGCTGCCCAATTGTATGCCTCGGCTTTTTTTTTAAAGTTTGTGTTCATAAAATGAATTTTAGTTGTCAGGTGGCTGCTTGCTGCCCAATTGTTTGCCTCGCCTTTTGTTCAAAAAAAAGTTTGTGTTCACAAAATGAATTTTGGTTGTCAGGTGGCTACTTGCTGCCCAATTGTTTGCCTCGGCATTTTTTTTAAAGTTTGTGTTCACAAAATGAATTTTGGTTGTCAGGTAGCTGCTTGCTGCCCAATTTTTTGCCTCGCCTTTTCTTTAAAAAATGTTTCTGTTCACAAAATGAATTTTGGTTGTCAGGTGGTTGCTTGCTGCAAAATTGTTTGCCTCGCCTTTTGTTTAAAAAAAAGTTTGTGTTCTTAAATGAATTGTGGTTGCCAGGTGGCTGCTTGCTGCCCAATTGTTTGTCTCGCCTTTAATTTAAAAAAATATTTGTGTACACAAAATGAATTTTAGTTGTCAGGTGGCTGCTTGCTGCCCAATTGTATGCCTCGGCTTTTTTTTTTAAGTTTGTGTTCATAAAATGAATTTTAGTTGTCAGGTGGCTGCTTGCTGCCCAATTGTTTGCCTCGCCTTTTGTTCAAAAAAAAGTTTGAGTTCACAAAATGAATTTTGGTTGTCAGGTGACTTATTGCTGCCAAATTGTTTGCCTCGCCTTTTTTTTAAAGGTTATGTTCACAAAATGAATTTTGGTTGTCAGGTGGCTGCGGCCCAATTCTTTGCCTCGCTTTTTAAAAAGTTTGTGTTCGCAAAATGGATTTTGGTTGTTAGGTGGCTGCTTGCTGCCAAATTGTTTGCCTCGCGTTTTGTTTAAAAAAATTTGTGTTCACAAAATGAATTTTGGTTGTCAGGTGGCTGCTTGCTGCCCAATTGTTTGCCTCGGCATTTTTTTTAAAGTTTCTGTTCACAAAATGGATTTTGATTGTCAGGTGGCTGCGGCCCAATTGTTTGCCTCGCCTTTTAAAAAAAGTTTGTGTTCTCAAAATGGGTTTTGGTTGTCAGGTGGCTGCGGCCCAATTGTTTGCCCCGCCTTTTTAAAAAGTTTGTGTTCACAAAATGGATTTTGGTTGTCAGGTGGCTGCGGCCCAAATGTTTGCCTCGCCATTTTAAAAAGTTTGTGTTCACAAAATGGATTTTGGTTGTCAGGTGGCTGCGGCCCAATTGTTTGCCTCGCCTATTTGTTTTTAAAATTTGTATTCACAAAATGAATTTTGGTTGTCAGATGGCTGCTTGCTGCCCAATTGTTTTCCTTGCTTTTTTTGTTTAAGTTTGTTCACAAAATGAATTTTGGTGGTCAGGTGGCTGCTTGCTTCCCAATTGTTTGCCTCGGCTTTTGATTTAAAGTTTGTGTTCACACAATGAATTTTAGTTGTCAGGTGGCTGCTTGCTGCCCAATTGTTTGCCTCGGCTTTTTTTTATGTTTGTGTTCACAAAATGAATTTTGGTTGTCAGGTGGCTGCTTGCTGCCCAATTGTTTGCCTCGCCCTTTGTTTAAAAAAAGTTTGTGTTCTTAAATGATTTTTGGTTGCCAGGTGGCTGCTTGCTGCCCAATTGTTTGCCTCGCCTTTTGTTAAAAAAAATGTTTGTTCACAAAATGGAATTTGGTTGTAAGGTGGCTGCTTTCTGCCCAATTGTTTGCCTCGTCTTTTTTTTTTTTTTTAAGTTTGTGTTCACAAAAGAATTTTGGTTGTCCGGTGGTTGCTTGCTGCCCAATTTTTTGCCTCGCCTTTTGTTAAAAAAAAGTTTGTGTTCAGAAAATGAATTTTGATTGTCAGGTGCCTTCTTGCTGCCAAATTGTTTGCCTCGCCTTTTTTTTTTAAATTTGTGTTCTCAAAATTAATTTTGGTTGTCAGGTGGCTGCTTGCTGACCAATTGTTTGCCTCGGCTTTTTTTTTTAAAGTTTGTGTTCACAAAATGAATTTTGGTTGTCAGGTGGCTGCTTGCTGTCCAATGTTTTGCCTCGCCTTTTGTTTAAAAATGTATGAGTTCACAAAATTAATTTTGGGTGTAAGGTGGCTGCTTGCTGCCCAATTGTTTGCCTCGCCTTTTGTAAAAAATGTTTGTGTACACAAAATGAATTTTGGTTGTCAGGTGGCTGCTTGCTGCCAAATTGTTTGCCACGCCTTTTCTTTAAAATTTGTGTTCACAAAATTAATTTTGGTTGTCAGGTGGCTGATTGCTGCCCAATTGATTGCCTCGCCTTTTTTTTTAAAAAAGAGTTTGTGTTCATAAAATGAATTTTGGTGGTCAGGTGGCTGCTTGCTGCCCAATTGTTTGCCTCGCCTTTTGTTAAAAAACGTGTGTGTTCACAAAATGTATTTTGGTTGTCAGGTAGCTGCTTGCTGCCCAATTGTTTGCCTCGCCTTTTTTTAAAAAATGTTTGTGATTACAAAATGGATTTTGATCGTCAGGTGGCTGCGGCCCAATTGTTTGCCTCGCCTTTTAAAAAAAGTTTGTGTTCCCAAAATGGATTTTCGTTGTCAGGTGGCTGCGGCGCAATTGTTTGCCTCGCGTTTTTTTAAAGTTTGTGTTCACAAAATGGATTTTGGTTGTCAGGTGGCTGTTTGCTGCCCAATTGTTTGCCTCGCTTTTTTTGCTTAAGTTTGTTCACAAAATGAATTTTGGTTGTCAGGTGGCTGCTTACTGCCCAGTTGTTTGCCTCGCCTTTTGTTAAAAAATGTTTGTGTTCATTAATGAATTTTGGTTGTAAGGTGGCTGCTTGCTGCGCAATTGTTTGCCACGCCTATTGTAAAAATGAGTTTGTGTTCACAAAATGAATTTTGGTTGTCAGGTGGCTGCTTGCTGCACAATTGTTTGCCTCGCCTTTTTTTTAAAGTTAGTGTTCACAAAATGAATTTTGGTTGTCTGGTGGCTGCTTGCTACCCAATTGTCTGCCTCGCGGTTTGTGAAAAAAAATGTTGTGTTCACAAAATGAATTTTGGTTGTAAGGTGGCTGCTTGCTGCCAAATTGTTTGCCTCGCCTTTTGTTAAACAAAAGTTTGTGTTCTTAAATGAATTTTGGTTGTCAGGTGGCTGCTTACTGCCCAATTGTTTGCCTCGCCTTTAGTTTAAAAAAAGTTTGTGTTCACAAAATGAATTTAGGTTGTCAGGTGGCTGCTTGTTGCACAATTGTTTGCATCGCCTTTTATTTAAAAAAAGTTTGTGTTCACAAAATGAATTATGGTTGTCAGGTGGTTGCTTGATGCCGAATTGTTTGCCTCGCCTTTTGTTAAAAAAAGTTTGTGTTCACAAAATGAATTTTGGTTGTCAGGTGGCTGCTTGCTGCCCAATTGTTTGCCTCGGCATTTTTTTTAAAGTTTGTGTTCACAAAATGAATTTTGTTTGTCAGGTAGCTGCTTGCTGCCCAATTTTTTGCCTCGCCTTTTCTTTAAAAAAATGTTTGTGTTCACAAAATGAATTTTGGTTGTCAGGTGGTTGCATGCTGCCAAATTATTTGCCTCGCCTTTTGTTTAAAAAAAAGTTAGTATTCTTAAATGAATTGTGGTTGTCAGGTGGCTGCTTGCTGCCCAATTGTTTGCCTCGCCTTTAATCTAAAAAAAAGTTTGTGTTCACAAAATGAATTTTGGTTGACAGGTGGCTGCTTGCTGCCCAATTGTTTGCCTCGGCATTTTTTTTTTAAAGTTTATGTTCACAAAATGAATTTCAGTTGTCAGGTGGCTGCTTGCTGCCCAATTGTTTGCCTCGCCTTTTGTTAAAAAAAAAGTTTGAGTTCACAAAATGAATTTTGGTTGTCAGGTGGGTGCTTGCTGCCCGATTGTTTGCCTCGGCTTTTTTTTTTAAGTTTGTGTTCACAACATGATTTTTGGTTGACAGGTGGCTGCATGCTGCCCAATTGTTTGCCTCGCCTTTTATTTAAAGTTTGTGTTCACAAAATGAATTTTGTTTGTCAGGTGACTTATTGCTCCCAAATTGTTTGCCTCGCCTTTTTTTTTTTAAGTTTGTGTTCACAAAATTAATTTTGGTTGTCAGGTGGCTGCTTGCTGCCCAATTGATTGCCTCGCCATTTTTTTATAAAAAATTTGTGTTCATAAAATGAATTTTGGTTGTCCGGTGGTTGCTTGCTGCCAAATTGTTTTCGCATATGTTAAAAAAAGTTTGTGTTCTTAAATGAATTTTGGTTGTCAGGTGGCTGCTTGCTGCCCAATTGTTTGCCTCGCCTTTAGTTAAAAATAAGTTTGTGTTCACCAAAGGAATTTTAATTGTCAAGTGGCTGCTTACTGCCCAATTGTTTGCCTCGGCTTTTTTTTTAACGTTTGTTTTCACAAAATGAATTGGGTTGTCAGGTAACTGCTTGCTGCCCAATTGTTTGCCTCGCCTTTAGTTAAAAAAAAGTTTGTGTTCACAAAATGAATTTTAGTTGTCAGGTGGCTGCTTGCTGCCCAATTGTTTGCCTCGCCTTTTGTTAAAAAAAAGTTTGTGTTCACAAAATCAATTTTGGTTGTCAGGTGCCTTCTTGCTGCCAAATTGTTTGCCTCGCCTTTTTTTTTTTAAATTTGTGTTCTCAAAATTAATTTTGGTTGTCAGGTGGCTGCTTGCTGACCAATTGTTTGCCTCGGCTTTTTTTTTTAAAGTTTGTGTTCACAAAATGAATTTTGGTTGTCAGGTGGCTGCTTGCTGTCCAATGTTTTGCCTCGCCTTTTGTTTAAAAATGTATGAGTTCACAAAATTAATTTTGGGTGTAAGGTGGCTGCTTGCTGCCCAATTGTTTGCCTCGCCTTTTGTAAAAAATGTTTGTGTACACAAAATGAATTTTGGTTGTCAGGTGGCTGCTTGCTGCCAAATTGTTTGCCACGCCTTTTCTTTAAAATTTGTGTTCACAAAATTAATTTTGGTTGTCAGGTGGCTGATTGCTGCCCAATTGTTTGCCTCGCCTTTTGTAAAAAATGTTTGTGTACACAAAATGAATTTTGGTGGTCAGGTGGCTGCTTGATGCCCAATTGTTTGCCTCGCCTTTTGTTAAAAAACGTGTGTGTTCACAAAATGTATTTTGGTTGTCAGGTAGCTGCTTGCTGCCCAATTGTTTGCCTCGCCTTTTTTTAAAAAATGTTTGTGATTACAAAATGGATTTTGATCGTCAGGTGGCTGCGGCCCAATTGTTTGCCTCGCCTTTTAAAAAAAGTTTGTGTTCCCAAAATGGATTTTCGTTGTCAGGTGGCTGCGGCGCAATTGTTTGCCTCGCGTTTTTTTAAAGTTTGTGTTCACAAAATGGATTTTGGTTGTCAGGTGGCTGTTTGCTGCCCAATTGTTTGCCTCGCTTTTTTTGCTTAAGTTTGTTCACAAAATGAATTTTGGTTGTCAGGTGGCTGCTTACTGCCCAGTTGTTTGCCTCGCCTTTTGTTAAAAAATGTTTGTGTTCATTAATGAATTTTGGTTGTAAGGTGGCTGCTTGCTGCGCAATTGTTTGCCTCGCCTATTGTAAAAATGAGTTTGTGTTCACAAAATGAATTTTGGTTGTCAGGTGGCTGCTTGCTGCACAATTGTTTGCCTCGCCTTTTTTTTTAAAGTTAGTTTTCACAAAATGAATTTTGGTTGTCTGGTGGCTGCTTGCTACCCAATTGTCTGCCTCGCCGTTTGTGAAAAAAAATGTTGTGTTCACAAAATGAATTTTGGTTGTAAGGTGGCTGCTTGCTGCCAAATTGTTTGCCTCGCCTTTTGTTAAACAAAAGTTTGTGTTCTTAAATGAATTTTGGTTGTCAGGTGGCTGCTTACTGCCCAATTGTTTGCCTCGCCTTTAGTTTAAAAAAAGTTTGTGTTCACAAAATGAATTTAGGTTGTCAGGTGGCTGCTTGTTGCACAATTGTTTGCATCGCCTTTTGTTTAAAAAAAGTTTGTGTTCACAAAATGAATTATGGTTGTCAGGTGGTTGCTTGATGCCGAATTGTTTGCCTCGCCTTTTGTTAAAAAAAGTTTGTGTTCACAAAATGAATTTTGGTTGTCAGGTGGCTGCTTGCTGCCCAATTGTTTGCCTCGGCATTTTTTTTAAAGTTTGTGTTCACAAAATGAATTTTGTTTGTCAGGTAGCTGCTTGCTGCCAAATTTTTTGCCTCGCCTTTTCTTTAAAAAAATGTTTGTGTTCACAAAATGAATTTTGGTTGTCAGGTGGTTGCATGCTGCCAAATTATTTGCCTCGCCTTTTGTTTAAAAAAAAGTTAGTATTCTTAAATGAATTGTGGTTGTCAGGTGGCTGCTTGCTGCCCAATTGTTTGCCTCGCCTTTAATCTAAAAAAAAGTTTGTGTTCACAAAATGAATTTTGGTTGACAGGTGGCTGCTTGCTGCCCAATTGTTTGCCTCGGCATTTTTTTTTTTAAGTTTATGTTCACAAAATGAATTTCAGTTGTCAGGTGGCTGCTTGCTGCCCAATTGTTTGCCTCGCCTTTTGTTAAAAAAAAAGTTTGAGTTCACAAAATGAATTTTGGTTGTCAGGTGGGTGCTTGCTGCCCGATTGTTTGCCTCGGCTTTTTTTTTAAGTTTGTGTTCACAACATGATTTTTGGTTGACAGGTGGCTGCATGCTGCCCAATTGTTTGCCTCGCCTTTTATTTAAAGTTTGTGTTCACAAAATGAATTTTGTTTGTCAGGTGACTTATTGCTCCCAAATTGTTTGCCTCGCCTTTTTTTTTTTAAGTTTGTGTTCACAAAATTAATTTTGGTTGTCAGGTGGCTGCTTGCTGCCCAATTGATTGCCTCGCCATTTTTTTATAAAAAATTTGTGTTCATAAAATGAATTTTGGTTGTCCGGTGGTTGCTTGCTGCCAAATTGTTTTCGCATATGTTAAAAAAAGTTTGTGTTCTTAAATGAATTTTGGTTGTCAGGTGGCTGCTTGCTGCCCAATTGTTTGCCTCGCCTTTAGTTAAAAATAAGTTTGTGTTCACAAAAGGAATTTTAATTGTCAAGTGGCTGCTTACTGCCCAATTGTTTGCCTCGGCTTTTTTTTTAACGTTTGTTTTCACAAAATGAATTTGGGTTGTCAGGTAACTGCTTGCTGCCCAATTGTTTGCCTCGCCTTTAGTTAAAAAAAAGTTTGTGTTCACAAAATGAATTTTAGTTGTCAGGTGGCTGCTTGCTGCCCAATTGTTTGCCTCGCCTTTTGTTAAAAAAAAGTTTGTGTTCACAAAATCAATTTTGGTTGTCAGGTGCCTTCTTGCTGCCAAATTGTTTGCCTCGCCTTTTTTTTTAAATTTGTGTTCACAAAATTAATTTTGGTTGTCAGGTGACTGCTTGCTGACCAATTGTTTGCCTCGGCTTTTTTTTTTAAGTTTGTGTTCACAAAATGAATTTTGGTTGTCAGGTGGCTGCTTGCTGTCCAATGTTTTGCATCGCCTTTTGTTTAAAAATGTATGAGTTCACAAAATGAATTTTGGTTGTCAGGTGGCTGCTTGCTGCCAAATTGTTTGCCTCGCCTTTTGTTTTAAAAAAATTGTGTTGTTAACTGAATTTTGATTGTCAGTTGGCTGCTTGCTGCCCAATTGTTTGCCACGCCTTTTCTTTAAAGTTTGTGTTCACAAAATTAATTTTGGTTGTCAGGTGGCTGATTGCTGCCCAATTGATTGCCTCGCCTTTTTTTTTTAAAAAGAGTTTGTGTTCATAAAATGAATTTTGGTGGTCAGGTGGCTGCTTGCTGCCCAATTGTTTGCCTCGCCTTTTGTTAAAAAAAGTGTGTGTTCACAAAATGTATTTTGGTTGTCAGGTGGCTGCTTGCTGCCCAATTGTTTGCCTCGCCTTTTTTTAAAAAATGTTTGTGATTACAAAATGGATTTTTGATCGTCAGGTGGCTGCGGCCCAATTGTTTGCCTCGCCTTTTAAAAAAAGTTTGTGTTCCCAAAATGGATTTTCGTTGTCAGGTGGCTGCGGCGCAATTGTTTGCCTCGCGTTTTTTTAAAGTTTGTGTTCACAAAATGGATTTTGGTTGTCAGGTGGCTGCGGCCCAATTGTTTGCCTCGCCTTTTTGTTTTTAAAGTTTGTATTCACAAAATGAATTTTGGTTGTCAGGTGGCTGTTTGCTGCCCAATTGTTTGCCTCGCTTTTTTTGCTTAAGTTTGTTCACAAAATGAATTTTGGTTGTCAGGTGGCTGCTTACTGCCCAGTTGTTTGCCTCGCCTTTTGTTAAAAAATGTTTGTGTTCATTAATGAATTTTGGTTGTAAGGTGGCTGCTTGCTGCGCAATTGTTTGCCTCGCCTATTGTAAAAAAGAGTTTGTGTTCACAAAATGAATTTTGGTTGTCAGGTGGCTGCTTGCTGCACAATTGTTTGCCTCGCCTTTTTTTTAAAGTTAGTGTTCACAAAATGAATTTTGATTGTCTGGTGGCTGCTTGCTGCCCAATTGTCTGCCTCGCCGTTTGTGAAAAAAAATGTTGTGTTCACAAAATGAATTTTGGTTGTAAGGTGGCTGCTTGCTGCCAAATTGTTTGCCTCGCCTTTTGTTAAACAAAAGTTTGTGTTCTTAAATGAATTTTGGTTGTCAGGTGGCTGCTTACTGCCCAATTGTTTGCCTCGCCTTTAGTTTAAAAAAAGTTTGTGTTCACAAAATGAATTTAGGTTGTCAGGTGGCTGCTTGTTGCACAATTGTTTGCATCGCCTTTTGTTTAAAAAAAGTTTGTGTTCACAAAATGAATTATGGTTGTCAGGTGGTTGCTTGATGCCCAATTGTTTGCCTCGCCTTTTGTTAAAAAAGTTTGTGTTCACAAAATGAATTTTGGTTGTCAGGTAGCTGCTTGCTGCCCAATTTTTTGCCTCGCCTTTTCTTTAAAAAAATGTTTGTGTTCATAAAATGAATTTTGGTTGTCAGGTGGTTGCATGCTGCCAAATTATTTGCCTCGCCTTTTGTTTAAAAAAAAGTTAGAGTTCTTAAATGAATTGTGGTTGTCAGGTGGCTGCTTGCTGCCCAATTGTTTGCCTCGCCTTTAATCTAAAAAAAAGTTTGTGTTCACAAAATGAATTTTGGTTGTCAGGTGGCTGCTTGCTGCCCAATTGTTTGCCTCGGCATTTTTTTTTTTAAGTTTGTGTTCACAAAATGAATTTCAGTTGTCAGGTGGCTGCATGCTGCCCAATTGTTTGCCTCGCCTTTTATTTAAAGTTTGTGTTCACAAAATGAATTTTGTTTGTCAGGTGACTTATTGCTGCCAAATTGTTTGACTCGCCTTTTTTTTTTTTAAGTTTGTGTTCACAAAATTAATTTTGGTTGTCAGGTGGCTGCTTGCTGCCCAATTGATTGCCTCGCCATTTTTTTATAAAAAATTTGTGTTCATAAAATGAATTTTGGTTGTCAGGTGGCTGCTTGCTGCCCAATTGTTTGCCTCGCCTTTTGTTAAAAAAAAGTTTGTGTTTACAAAATGTATTTTGGTTGTCAGGTGGCTGCTTGCTGCCCAATTGTTTGCCTCGCCTTTTTAAAAAGTTAGTGTTCACAAAATGGATTTTCGTTGTCAGGTGGCTGCGGCCCATTAGTTTGGCTCGCCTTTTAAAAAAGTTTGTATTCACAAAATGGATTTTGGTTGTCAGGTGGCTGCGGCCCAATTGTTTGCCTCGCATTTTTAAAAAGTTTGTGTTCACAAAATGGATTTTGGTTGTCAGGTGGCTGCGGCCCAATTGTTTGCCTCGCCTTTTTTTGTTTAAGTTTGTTCACAAAATGAATTTTGGTTGTCAGGTGGCTGCTTATAGCCCAATTGTTTGCCTCGCCTTTTAAAAAAAAATAAGTTTGTGTTCACTAAATGAATTTTGGTTGTCAGGTGGCTGCTTGCTGCCCAATTGTTTGCCTCGCCTTTTGTTTAAAAAACGTTTGTGTTCACAAAATGAATTTTGGTTGTCATGTGGCTGCTTGCTGCCCAATTGTTTGCCTCGCCTTTTGTTTAAAAAACGTTTGTGTTCACAAAATGAGTTTTGGTTGTCAGGTGGCTGCTTGCTGCCCAATTGTTTGCCTCGCCTTTTTTTATAAAGGTTATGTTCACAAAATTAATTTTGGTTGTCAGGTGGCTGCGGCCCAATTCTTTGCCTCGCTTTTTAAAAAGTTTGTGTTCAAAAAATGGATTTTGGTTGTCAGGTGGCTGCTTGCTGCCCAATTGTTTGCCTCGGCATTTTTTTAAAGTTTGTGTTCCCAAAT
Organism: Malacoraja senta; assembly: GCA_038087875.1. Lineage (NCBI taxonomy): Eukaryota > Metazoa > Chordata > Chondrichthyes > Rajiformes > Rajidae > Malacoraja > Malacoraja senta. Next base: position 50,174 of record JAXLNO010002763.1, on the reverse strand, counting down.
GAATTTTGGTTGTCAGGTAGCTGCTTGCTGCCCAATTGTTTGCCTCGCCTTTTGTTAAAAAAAAGTTTGTGTTCACAAAATGGATTTTGGTTGTCAGGGGGCTGCGGCCCAATTGTTTGCCTCGCCTTTAAAAAAAATGTTTGTGATTACAAAATGGATTTTGATTGTCAGGTGGCTGCGGCCCAATTGTTTGCCTCGCCTTTTTAAAAAGTTAGTGTTCACAAAATGGATTTTCGTTGTCAGGTGGCTGCGGCCCATTAGTTTGGCTCGCCTTTTAAAAAAGTTTGTATTCACAAAATGGATTTTGGTTGTCAGGTGGCTGCGGCCCAATTGTTTGCCTCGCATTTTTAAAAAGTTTGTGTTCACAAAATGGATTTTGGTTGTCAGGTGGCTGCGGCCCAATTGTTTGCCTCGCCTTTTTTTGTTTAAGTTTGTTCACAAAATGAATTTTGGTTGTCAGGTGGCTGCTTATAGCCCAATTGTTTGCCTCGCCTTTTAAAAAAAAATAAGTTTGTGTTCACTAAATGAATTTTGGTTGTCAGGTGGCTGCTTGCTGCCCAATTGTTTGCCTCGCCTTTTGTTTAAAAAACGTTTGTGTTCACAAAATGAGTTTTGGTTGTCAGGTGGCTGCTTGCTGCCCAATTGTTTGCCTCGCCTTTTGTTTAAAAAACGTTTGTGTTCACAAAATGAGTTTTGGTTGTCAGGTGGCTGCTTGCTGCCCAATTGTTTGCCTCGCCTTTTTTTATAAAGGTTATGTTCACAAAATTAATTTTGGTTGTCAGGTGGCTGCGGCCCAATTCTTTGCCTCGCTTTTTAAAAAGTTTGTGTTCAAAAAATGGATTTTGGTTGTCAGGTGGCTGCTTGCTGCCCAATTGTTTGCCTCGGCATTTTTTTAAAGTTTGTGTTCCCAAATGAATTTTGGTTGTCAGGTAGCTGCTTGCTGCCCAATTGTTTGCCTCGCCTTTTGTTAAAAAAAAGTTTGTGTTCACAAAATGGATTTTGGTTGTCAGGGGGCTGCGGCCCAATTGTTTGCCTCGCCTTTAAAAAAAATGTTTGTGATTACAAAATGGATTTTGATTGTCAGGTGGCTGCGGCCCAATTGTTTGCCTCGCCTTTTTAAAACGTTAGTGTTCACAAAATGGATTTTCGTTGTCAGGTGGCTGCGGCCCAATTGTTTGCCTCGCCTTTTAAAAAAAGTTTGTGTTCACAAAATGGATTTTGGTTGTCAGGTGGCTGCGGCCCAAATGTTTGCCTCGCCTTTTTAAAAAGTTTGTGTTCACAAAATGGATTTTGGTTGTCAGGTGGCTGCGGCCCAATTGTTTGCCTCGCCTTTTTGTTTTTAAAATTTGTTTTCACAAAATGAATTTTGGTTGTCAGATGGCTGCTTGCTGCCCAATTGTTTGCCTCGCCTTTAGTTAAAAAAAAGTTTGTGTTCACAAAATGAATTTAGGTTGTCAGGTGGCTGCTTGCTGCCCAATTGTTTGCCTCGCCTTTATTTTTTTTTAAGTTTGTGTTCACAAATTGAATTTTGGTTGGCAGGTGGCTGCTTGCTGCCACATTGTTTGCCTCGCCTTTTGTTAAAAAAAAGTTTGTGTTCTTAAATGAATTTTGGTTGTCAGGTGGCTGCTTGCTGCCCAATTGTTTGCCTTGCCTTTTGTTAAAAAAAAGATTATGTACACAATATGAATTTTGGTTGTAAGGTGTCTGCTTGCTGCCCAATTGTTTGCCTCGCCTTTTGTTAAAAAAAAGTTTGTATTCACAAAATGAGTTTTGGTTGTCAGGTGGCTGCTTGCTGCACAATTGTTTGCCTCGCATTTTTTTTATAGTTTGTGTTCACAAACTGAATTTTGGTTGTCAGGTGGCTGCGGCCCAATTGTTTGCCTCGCTTTCTAAAAAGTTTGTGTTCACAAAATGGATTTTGGTTGTCAGGTGGCTGCTTGCTGTCCAATTGTTTGCCTCGCCTTTTTTTAAAGAAGTTTGTGTTCAAAAATGGATTTTGGTTGTCAGGGGGCTGCGGCTCAATTGTTTGCCTCGCCTTTTAAAAAAAATATTTGTGATTACAAAATGGATTTTGATTGTCAGGTGGCTGCGGCCCAATTGTTTGCCCCGCGTTTTAAAAAAGTTTGTGTTCACAAAATGGATTTTGATTGTCAGGTGGCTGCGGCCCAATTGTTTGCCGCGCTTTTTAAAAAAGTTTGTGTTCACAAAATGGAGTTTGGTTGTCAGGTGGCTGCGGCCCAATTGTTTGCCTCGCCTTTTTGTTTTTAAAGTTTGTATTCACAAAATGAATTTTGGATCTCAGATGGCTGCTTGCTGCCCAAATGTTTTCCTCGCTTTTTTTGTTTAAGTTTGTTCACAAAATGAATTTTGGTTGTCAGGTGGCTGCTTGCTTCCCAATTGTTTGCCTCGGCTTTAGTTTTAAAGTTTGAGTTCACAAAATGAATTTTGGTTGTCAGGTGGCTGCTTGCTGCCCAATTGTTTGCCTCGCCTTTTGTTAAAAAAAATGTTTGTGTTCACAAAATGGATTTTGGTTGTAAGGTGGCTGCTTTCTGACCAATAGTTTGCCTCGTCTTTTACTTTTTTAACTTTGTGTTCACAAAAGAATTTTGGATGTCCGGTGGTTGGTTGCTGCCCAATTTCTTGCCTCGCCTTTTGTTAAAAAAAAGATTATGTGCACAAAATGAATTTTGTTTGTAAGGTGGCTGCTTGCTGCCCAATTGTTTCCCTCGGCTTTTTGTTTAACGTTTTTGTTCACAAAGTGAATTTTGGTTGTCCGGTGGCTGCTTGCTGCCAAATTGTTTGCCTCGCCTTTCATTAAAAAAAATTGTGTTCTTAAATGAATTTTGGTTGTCAGGTGGCTGTTTGCCTCGCCTTTTGTTTAAAAAAAAGATTATGTACACAAAACGAATTCTGGTTGTAAGGTGGCTGGTTGCTGCCCAATTGTTTGCCTCCGCTTTTTAAAAAAAGTTTTTGTTCACAAAATGAATTTTGGTTGTCAGGTGGCTGCTTGCTGCCCAATCGTTTGCCTCGCCCTTTGTTTAAAAAAAGTTTGTGTTCTTAAATGAATTTTGGTTGCCAGGTGGCTGCTTGCTGCCCAATTGTTTGCCTCGCCTTTTGTTAAAAAAAATGTTTGTTCTCACAAAATGGATTTTGGTTGTAAGGTGGCTGCTTGCTGCCCAATTGTTTGCCTCGCCTTTTGTTAAAAAATGTATGAGTTCACAAAATTAATTTTGGTTGTAAGGTGGCTACTTGCTGCCCGATTGTTTGCCTCGCCTTTTGTAAAAAATGTTTATGTACACAAAATGAATTGTGGTTGTGAGGTGGCTGCTTGTTGCCCAATTGTTTGCCACGCCTTTTATTTAAAGTTTGTGTTCACAAAATTAATTTTGGTTGTCAGGTGGCTGCCTGCTGCCCAATTGATTGGCTCGCCTTTTTTTAAAAAAGAGTTTGTGTTCATAAAATGAATTTTGGTGGTCAGGTGGCTGCTTGCTGCCCAATTGTTTGCCTCACCTTTTTTTTTAAAGTTAGTGTTCACAAAATGAATTTTGGTTGTCTGGTGGCTGCTTGCTGCCCAATTGTTTGCCTCGCCGTTTGTGAAAAAAAATGTTGTGTTCACAAAATGAATTTTGGTTGTAAGGTGGCTGCTTGCTGCCAAATTTTTTGCCTCGCCTTTTGTTAAACAAAAGTTTGTGTTCTTAAATGAATTTTGGTTGTCAGGTGGCTGCTTGCTGCCCAATTGTTTGCCTCGCCTTTAGTTTTTAAAAAAGTTTGTGTTTACAAAATGAATTTAGGTTGTCAGGTGGCTGCTTGTTGCCCAATTGTTTGCATCGCCTTTTGTTTTAAAAAAGTTTGTGTTCACAAAATGAATTTTTGTTATCAGTTGGATGCTGGCTGCCCAATTGTTTGCTTCGCCTTTTTTTTAAACAAAGTTTGTGTTCACAAAATGAATTTTGGTTGTCAGGTGGCTGCTTGCTGCCCGATTGTTTGCCTCGGCATTTTGTTTTTAAGTTTGTGTTCACAAAATGAATTTTGTTTGTCAGTTGGCTGCTTGATGCCCAATTGTTTGCCTCGCCTTTCGTTAAAAAAAGGTTTGTGTTCACAAAATGAATTTAGGTTGTCAGGCGGCTGCTTGCTGCCCAATTGTTATGCATCGCCTTTTTTTTAAGTTTGTGTTCACAAAATTAATTTTGGTTGTCAGGTGGCTGCTTGCTGCCCAATTGATTGCCTCGCCTTTTTTTTATAAAAAATTTGTGTTCATAAAATGAATTTTGGTTGTCAGGTGGCTGCTTGCTGCCCAATTGTTTGCCTCGCCTTTTGTTAAAAAAAGTTTGTGTTTACAAAATGTATATTGGTTGTCAGGTGGTTGCTTGGTGCCAAATTATTTGCCTCGCCTTTTGTTTAAAAAAAAGTTTGTGTTCTTAAATGAATTGTGGTTGTCAGGTGGCTGCTTGCTGCCCAATTGTTTGCCTTGCCTATAATTTTAAAAAAAGTTTGTGTTCACAAACTGAATTTAGGTTGTCAGGTGGCTGCTTGCTGCCCAATTGTTTGCCTCGGCATTTTTTTTAAAGTTTGTGTTTACAAAATGTATTTTGGTTGTCAGGTGGCTGCTTGCTGCCCAATTGTTTGCCTCGCCTTTTTATAAAGTTAGTGTTCACAAAATGGATTTTCGTTGTCAGGTGGCTGCGGCCCAGTTGTTTGGCTCGCCTTTTAAAAAAAGTTTGTGTTCTCAAAATGGGTTTTGGTTGTCAGGTGGCTGCGGCACAATTGTTTGCCCCGCCTTTTTAAAAAGTTTGTGTTCACAAAATGGATTTTGGTTGTCAGGTGGCTGCGGCCCAATTGTTTGCCTCGCCTTTTTTTGTTTAAGTTTGTTCACAAAATGAATTTTGTTTGCTTACTGCCCAATTGTTTGCCTCGCCTTTTAAAAAAAATAAGTTTGTGTTCACTAAATGAATTTTGGTTGTCAGGTGGCTGCTTGCTGCCCAATTGTTTGCCTCGTCTTTTTTTTAAAGTTTGTGTTCACAAAATGAATTTTGGTTGTCAGGTGGCTGCTTGCTGCCCAATTGTTTGCCTCGCCTTTTGTTAAAAAAAATGTTTGTGTTCACAAAATGGATTTTGGTTGTAAGGTGGCTGCTTTCTGACCAATAGTTTGCCTCGTCTTTTACTTTTTTAACTTTGTGTTCACAAAAGAATTTTGGATGTCCGGTGGTTGGTTGCTGCCCAATTTCTTGCCTCGCCTTTTGTTAAAAAAAGATTATGTGCACAAAATGAATTTTGTTTGTAAGGTGGCTGCTTGCTGCCCAATTGTTTCCCTCGGCTTTTTGTTTAACGTTTTTGTTCACAAAGTGAATTTTGGTTGTCCGGTGGCTGCTTGCTGCCAAATTGTTTGCCTCGCCTTTCATTAAAAAAATTTGTGTTCTTAAATGAATTTTGGTTGTCAGGTGGCTGTTTGCCTCGCCTTTTGTTTAAAAAAAAGATTATGTACACAAAACGAATTCTGGTTGTAAGGTGGCTGGTTGCTGCCCAATTGTTTGCCTCCGCTTTTTAAAAAAAGTTTTTGTTCACAAAATGAATTTTGGTTGTCAGGTGGCTGCTTGCTGCCCAATCGTTTGCCTCGCCCTTTGTTTAAAAAAAGTTTGTGTTCTTAAATGAATTTTGGTTGCCAGGTGGCTGCTTGCTGCCCAATTGTTTGCCTCGCCTTTTGTTAAAAAAAATGTTTGTTCTCACAAAATGGATTTTGGTTGTAAGGTGGCTGCTTGCTGCCCAATTGTTTGCCTCGCCTTTTGTTAAAAAATGTATGAGTTCACAAAATTAATTTTGGTTGTAAGGTGGCTACTTGCTGCCCGATTGTTTGCCTCGCCTTTTGTAAAAAATGTTTATGTACACAAAATGAATTGTGGTTGTGAGGTGGCTGCTTGTTGCCCAATTGTTTGCCACGCCTTTTATTTAAAGTTTGTGTTCACAAAATTAATTTTGGTTGTCAGGTGGCTGCCTGCTGCCCAATTGATTGGCTCGCCTTTTTTTAAAAAAGAGTTTGTGTTCATAAAATGAATTTTGGTGGTCAGGTGGCTGCTTGCTGCCCAATTGTTTGCCTCGCATTTTTTGTTTTTAAGTTTGAGTTCACAAAATGAATTTTGGTTGTCAGGTGGCTGCTTGCTGCCCAATTGTTTGCCTCGCCTTTTTTTTAAAGTTTGTGTTCACAAAATGGATTTTGGTTGTCAGGGTTCTGCGGCCCAATTGTTTGCCTCGCCTTTTTTTTAAAAATGTTTGTGATTACAAAATGGATTTTGATCGTCAGGTGGCTGCGGCCCAATTGTTTGCCTCGCCTTTTAAAAAAAGTTTGTGTTCCCAAAATGGATTTTCGTTGTCAGATGGCTGCGGCCCAATTGTTTGCCTCGCGTTTTTTAAAAGTTTGTGTTCACAAAATGGATTTTGTTTGTCAGGTGGCTGCGGCCCAATTGTTTGCCTCGCCTTTTTGTTTTTAAAGTTTGTATTCACAAAATGAATTTTGGTTGTCAGGTGGCTGTTTGCTGCCCAATTGTTTGCCTCGCTTTTTTTGCTTAAGTTTGTTCACAAAATGAATTTTGGTTGTCAGGTGGCTGCTTGCTGCCCAATTGTTTGCCTCACCTTTTTTTTTAAAGTTAGTGTTCACAAAATGAATTTTGGTTGTCTGGTGGCTGCTTGCTGCCCAATTGTTTGCCTCGCCGTTTGTGAAAAAAAATGTTGTGTTCACAAAATGAATTTTGGTTGTAAGGTGGCTGCTTGCTGCCAAATTTTTTGCCTCGCCTTTTGTTAAACAAAAGTTTGTGTTCTTAAATGAATTTTGGTTGTCAGGTGGCTGCTTGCTGCCCAATTGTTTGCCTCGCCTTTAGTTTTTAAAAAAGTTTGTGTTTACAAAATGAATTTAGGTTGTCAGGTGGCTGCTTGTTGCCCAATTGTTTGCATCGCCTTTTGTTTTAAAAAAGTTTGTGTTCACAAAATGAATTTTTGTTATCAGTTGGATGCTGGCTGCCCAATTGTTTGCTTCGCCTTTTTTTTAAACAAAGTTTGTGTTCACAAAATGAATTTTGGTTGTCAGGTGGCTGCTTGCTGCCCGATTGTTTGCCTCGGCATTTTGTTTTTAAGTTTGTGTTCACAAAATGAATTTTGTTTGTCAGTTGGCTGCTTGATGCCCAATTGTTTGCCTCGCCTTTCGTTAAAAAAAGGTTTGTGTTCACAAAATGAATTTAGGTTGTCAGGCGGCTGCTTGCTGCCCAATTGTTATGCATCGCCTTTTTTTTAAGTTTGTGTTCACAAAATTAATTTTGGTTGTCAGGTGGCTGCTTGCTGCCCAATTGATTGCCTCGCCTTTTTTTTATAAAAAAATTGTGTTCATAAAATGAATTTTGGTTGTCAGGTGGCTGCTTGCTGCCCAATTGTTTGCCTCGCCTTTTGTTAAAAAAAGTTTGTGTTTACAAAATGTATATTGGTTGTCAGGTGGTTGCTTGGTGCCAAATTATTTGCCTCGCCTTTTGTTTAAAAAAAAGTTTGTGTTCTTAAATGAATTGTGGTTGTCAGGTGGCTGCTTGCTGCCCAATTGTTTGCCTCGCCTATAATTTTAAAAAAAGTTTGTGTTCACAAACTGAATTTAGGTTGTCAGGTGGCTGCTTGCTGCCCAATTGTTTGCCTCGGCATTTTTTTTAAAGTTTGTGTTTACAAAATGTATTTTGGTTGTCAGGTGGCTGCTTGCTGCCCAATTGTTTGCCTCGCCTTTTTATAAAGTTAGTGTTCACAAAATGGATTTTCGTTGTCAGGTGGCTGCGGCCCAGTTGTTTGGCTCGCCTTTTAAAAAAAGTTTGTGTTCTCAAAATGGGTTTTGGTTGTCAGGTGGCTGCGGCACAATTGTTTGCCCCGCCTTTTTAAAAAGTTTGTGTTCACAAAATGGATTTTGGTTGTCAGGTGGCTGCGGCCCAATTGTTTGCCTCGCCTTTTTTTGTTTAAGTTTGTTCACAAAATGAATTTTGTTTGCTTACTGCCCAATTGTTTGCCTCGCCTTTTAAAAAAAATAAGTTTGTGTTCACTAAATGAATTTTGGTTGTCAGGTGGCTGCTTGCTGCCCAATTGTTTGCCTCGTCTTTTTTTTAAAGTTTGTGTTCACAAAATGAATTTTGGTTGTCAGGTAGCTGCTTGCTGCCCATTTGTTTGCCTCGCCTTTAGTTAAAAAAAAGTTTGTGTTCACAAAATGAATTTAGGTTGTCAGGTGGCTGCTTGCTGCCCAATTGTTTGCATCGCCTTTTGTTAAAAAAAAGTTTGTGTTCACAAACTAAATTTTGGTTATCAAGTGGCTGCTTGCTGCCCAATAGTTTGCCTCGTGTTTTTTTTTTTTTAATTTGTGTTCACAAAATGAATTTTGGTTGTCCGGTGGCTGCTTGGTGCCCAGTTTTTTGCCTTGCCTTTTAGTTAAAAAAAAGATTATGTACACAATATGAATTTTGGTTGTAAGATGGCTGCTTGCTGCCCAATTGTTTGCCTCGCCTTTTGTTTAAAAAACGTTTGTGTTCACAAAATGAGTTTTGGTTGTCAGGTGGCTGCTTGCTGCCCAAGTGTTTGCCTCGCCTTTTTTTTAAAGGTTATGTTCACAAAATTAATTTTGGTTATCAGGTGGCTGCGGCCCAATTCTTTGCCTCGGTTGTTAAAAAGTTTGTGTTCAAAAAATGGATTTTGGTTGTCAGGTGGCTGCTTGCTGGCCAATTGTTTGCCTCGGCATTTTTTTTAAAGTTTGTGTTCCAAAATTAATTTTGGTTGTCAGTTAGCTGCTTGCTGCCCAATTGTTTGCCTCGCCTTTTGTTAAAAAAAAGTTTGTGTTCACAAAATGGATTTTGGTTGTCAGGGGGCTGCGGCCCAATTGTTTGCCTCGCCTTTAAAAAAAAATATTTGTGATTACAAAATGGATTTTGATTGTCAGGTAGCTGCGGCCCAATTGTTTGCCTAGCCTTTTTAAAAAGTTAGTGTTCACAAAATGGATTTTCGGTGTCAGGTGGCTGCGGCCCAATTGTTTGCCTCGCCTTTTAAAAAACGTTTGTATTCTCAAAATGGGTTTTGGTTGTCAGGTGGCTGCGGCCCAATTGTTTGCCCCTCCTTTTTAAAAAGTTTGTGTTCACAAAATGGATTTTGGTTGTCAGGTGGCCGCGGCCCAAATGTTTGCCTCGCCTTTTTAAAAAGTTTGTGTTCACAAAATGGATTTTGGTTGTCAGGTGGCTGCGGCCCAATTGTTTGCCTCGCCTTTTTGTTTTTAAAATTTGTATTCACAAAATGAATTTTGGTTGTCAGATGGCTGCTTGCTGCCCAATTGTTTGCCTCGCCTTTAGTTAAAAAAAAGTTTGTGTTCACAAAATGAGGTTAGGTTGTCAGGTGGCTGCTTGCTGCCCAATTGTTTGCCTCGCCTTTTTTTTAAGTTTGTGTTCACAAATTGAATTTTGGTTGTCAGGTGGCTGCTTGCTGCCACGTTGTTTGCCTCGCCTTTTGTTAAAAAAAAGTTTGTGTTCTTAAATGAATTTTGGTTGTCAGGTGGCTGCTTGCTGCCCAATTGTTTGCCTCGCCTTTAGTTTAAAAAAAGTTTGTGTTCACAAAATTAATTTAGGTTGTCAGGTGGCTGCTTGCTTCCCAATTTTTTGCCTTGCCTTTTGATAAAAAAAAGATTATGTACACAATATGAATTTTGGTTGTCAGGTGGCTGCTTGCTGCACAATTGTTTGCCTCGCATTTTTTTTTAAAGTTTGTGTTCACAAACTGAATTTTGGTTGTCAGGTGGCTGCGGCCCAATTGTTTGCCTCGCTTTCTAAAAAGTTTGTGTTCACAAAATGGATTTTGGTTGTCAGGTGGCTGCTTGCTGCCACATTGTTTGCCTCGCCTTTAGTTAAAAAAAAGTTTGTATACACAAAATGAATTTAGGTTGTCAGGTGGCTGCTTGCCGCCCAATTGTTTGCATCGCCTTTTGTTTAAAAAAAAGTTTGTGTTCACAAACTGAATTTTGGTTGTCAGGTGGCTGCTTGATGCGCAATTGTTTGCCTGTGCTTTTTTTTAAAGTTTGTGTTCGCAAAATGAATTTTGGTTGTCAGGTAGCTGCTTGCTGCCCAATTGTTTGCCTCGCCTTTTGTTAAAAAAAAGTTTGTGTTCACAAAATGAATTTTGGTTGTCAGGTGGCTGCTTGCTGCCCAATTGTTTGCCTCGCCTTTTTTTTAAAGTTTGTGTTCACAAAATGATTTTTGGTTGTCAGGTGGCTGCGGCCCAATTGTTTGCCTCGCTTCTTAAAAAGTTTGTGTTCACAAAATGGATTTTGGTTGTCAGGTGGCTGCGGCCCAATTGTTTGCCCCGCGTTTTAAAAAAGTTTGTGTTCACAAAATGGATTTTGATTGTCAGGTGGCTGCGGCCCAATTGTTTGCCTCGCCTTTTTGTTTTTAAAGTTTGTATTCACAAAATGAATTTTGGATCTCAGATGGCTGCTTGCTGCCCAAATGTTTTGCTCGCTTTTTTTGTTTAAGTTTGTTCACAAAATGAATTTTGGTTGTCAGGTGGCTGCTTGCTGCCCAATTGTTTCCCTCGGCTTTTTGTTTAACGTTTTTGTTCACAAAGTGAATTTTGGTTGTCAGGTGGCTGCTTGCTGCCCAAATATTTGCCTCGCCTTTATTTAAAAAGAAGTTTGTGTTCACAAAATGTATTTTAGTTGTCAGGTGGCTGCTTGCTGCCCAATTGTTTGCCTCTGCTTTTTTTTAAGTTTGTGTTCACAAAATGAATTTTGGTTGTCAGGTGGCTGCTTGCTGCCCAATTGTTTGCCTCGGCTTTTTTTAAAGTTTTTGTTCACAAAATGAATTTTGGTTATCAGGTGACTGCTTGATGCCCAATTGTTTGCCTCGGCTTTTTTTTACGTTTGTTTTCACAAAATGAATTTGGGTTGTCAGGTGGCTGCTTGCTGCCCAATTGTTTGCCTCGCCTTTAGTTAAAAAAAAGTTTGTGATCACAAAATGAATTTTAGTTGTCAGGTGGCAGCTTGCTGCCCAATTGTTTGCCTCGCCTTTTGTTAAAAAAAAAATTTGTGTTCACCAAAATGAATTTTGGTTGTCAGGTGGCTGCTTGCTGCCCAATTGTTTGCCTCGTCTTTTTTTTTTTAAGTTTGTGTTCACAAAATGAATTTTGGTTGTCCGGTGGCTGCTTGCTGCCCAATTTTTTGCCTCGCCTGTTTAAAAAAAAGATCATGTACACAAAATGAATTTTGGGTGTAAGGTGGCTGCTTGCTGCCCAATTGTTTGCCTCGGCTTTTTTTTTAAAGTTTTTGTTCACAAAATGAATGTTCGTTGTCAGGTGGCTGCTTGCTGCCCAATTGTTTCCCTCGCCCTTTGTTTAAAAAAAGTTTGTGTTCTTAAATGAATTTTGGTTGTCAGGTGGCTGCTTGCTGCCCAATTGTTTGCCTCGGCTTTTTTTTTAAGTTTGTGTTCACAAAATGAATTTTGGTTGTCAGGTGGCTGTTTGCTGCCCAATTGTTTGCCACGCCTTTTTTTTTAAGTTTGTGCTCACATAATTAATTTTGGTTGTCAGGTGGCTGCTTGCTGCCCAATTGTTTGCCTCGCCTTTTGTTAAGAAAAGTTTGTGTTCACAAAATATATTTTGGGTTGTCAGTTGGCTGCTTGCTGCCCAATTGTTTGCCTCGCATTTTTTTTTTTAATTTGTGTTCACAAAATGAATTTTGGTTGTCAGGTGGCTGCTTGCTGTCCAATTTTTTGCCTCGTCTTTTGTTTTTAAAAGTTTGTGTTCATAAATTGAATTTTGGTTGTCAGGTGGCTGCTTGCTGCCAAATTGTTTGCCTCGTCTTTTGTTTAAAAAAATGTGTTCTTAAATGAATTATGGTTGTCAGGTGGCTGCTTGCTGCCCAATTGTTTGTCTCGCTTTTTGTTTTAAAAATTTCTGTTCACAAAATGGATTTTGGTTGTCAGGAGGCTGCTTGCTGCCCAATTGTTTGCCTCGCATTAAAAAAAAATTGTGTTCACAAAATGAATTTTGGTTGTCAGTTGTCTGCTTGCTGCCAAATTGTTTGCCTCGCCTTTTAAAAAAAATTGTGTTCTTAAATGAATTTTGGTTGTCAGGTGGCTGCCTGCTGACCAATTGTTTGCCTCGCCTTTTTTTTTTAAGTTTGTGTTCACAAAATGAATTTTGGTTGTCCGGTGGCTACTTGCTGCCCAATTTTTTGCCTCGCCTTTTTAAAAGTGTTTGTATTCACAAAATGGATTTTGTTTGTCAGGTGCCTGCGGCCCAATTTTTGTCTTGCCTTTTTTTAAAGTTTGTGTTCACAATATGGATTTTGGTTGTCAGGTGGCTGCGGCCCAATGGTTTGCCTCGCCTTTTAAAAAAGTTTGTGTTCACAAAGTGGATTTTGGTTTTCAGATGGCTGCGGCCCAATTGTTTGCCACGTCTTTTTTTTAAAGTTTGTGTTCACCAAATGGATTTTGGTTGTCAGGTGGCTGCGGCCCAATTGTTTGCCTCGCCTTTTTAAATAGTTTGTTTTCACAAAATGAATTTTGGTTGTCAGGTGGCTGCTTGCTGTCCAATTTTTTGCCTCGTCTTTTGTTTTTAAAAATGTGTTCTTAAATGAATTTTGGTTGTCAGGTGGCTGCTTGCTGCCCAATTGTTTGCCTCGCCTTTTTTTAAAGTTTGTGTTCACAAAATGAATTTTGGTTGTCAGGTGGCTGCTTTCTGCCCAATTATTTGCCTCGCCTTTTTTTTAAAGTTTGTGTTCACAAAATAAATTTTGGTTGTCCGGTGCCTGTTTGCTGCCTAATTTTTTGCCTCGCCTTTATTTAAAAAATGATTGTGTACACAAAATGAATTTTGGTTGTAAGATGGCTGTTTGCTGCCCAATAGTTTGCCTCGCCTTTTGTTTAAAAAAAGTTTGTGTTCATAAATGAATTTTGGTTATCAGGTGGCTGCTTGCTGCCCAATTGTTTGCCTCGCCTTTTTTTTTAATAAGTTTGTGTTCACAAAATGGATTTTGTTTGTCAGGTGCCTGCGGCCCAATTTTTGTCTTGCATTTTTTTTAAAGTTTGTGTTCACAATATGGATTTTGGTTGTCAGGTGGCTGCGGCCCAATGGTTTGCCTCGCCTTTTAAAAAAGTTTGTTTTCACAAAGTGGATTTTGGTTGTCAGTTGGCTGCTTGCTGCCTAATTGTTTGCCACGCCTTTTTTTAAAGTTTGTGTTCACATAATTAATTTTGGTTGTCAGGTGGCTGCTTGCTGCCCAATTGTTTGCCTCGCCTTTTGTTAAGAAAAGTTTGTGTTCACAAAATATATTTTGGGTTGTCAGTTGGCTGCTTGCTGCCCAATTGTTTGCCTCGCATTTTTTTTTTAAATTTGTGTTCACAAAATGAATTTTGGTTGTCAGGTGACTGCTTGCTGTCCAATTTTTTGCCTCGTCTTTTGTTTTTAAAAGTTTGTGTTCATAAATTGAATTTTGGTTGTCAGGTGGCTGCTTGCTGCCAAATTTTTTGCCTCGTCTTTTCTTTAAAAAAATGTGTTCTTAAATGAATTTTGGTTGTCAGGTGGCTGCTTGCTGCCCAATTGTTTGCCTCGCCTTTTTTTTAAGTTTGTGTTCACAAAATGAATTTTGGTTGTCAGGTGGCTGCTTTCTGCCCAATTATTTGCCTCGCCTTTTTTTTAAAGTTTGTGTTCACAAAATGAATTTTGGTTGTCCGGTGGCTGTTTGCTGCCTAATTTTTTGCCTCGCCTTTATTTAAAAAATGATTGTGTACACAAAATGAATTTTGGTTGTAAGATGGCTGTTTGCTGCCCAATAGTTTGCCTCACCTTTTGTTTAAAAAAATTTGTGTTCATAAATGAATTTTGGTTATCAGGTGGCTGCTTGCTGCCCAATTGTTTGCCTCGCCTTTTTTTTTAATAAGTTTGTGTTCATAAAAAGGATTTTGGTTGTCAGGTGGCTGCGGCCCAATTGTTTGCCTCGCTTTTTAAAAAGTTTGTATTCACAAAATGGATTTTGGTTGTCAGGTGGCTGCGGCCCAATTGTTTGCCCCGCCTTTTTAAAAAAGTTTGTGTTCACAAAATGGATTTTGGTTGTCGGGTGGCTGCGGCCCAATTGTTTGCCTTGCCTTTTTTTTTTTTTTTTTTTTGAAAATATTTTTATTGGAGGTAAATACATATCATATTAAAGTCGTTACCAGTCTTACATTTTTAAATTAATAATATAGTCAAATATTATTACATTGTCTCCAATACCTTTTTCTTTTCTTTTTTTTAAAACTAAATAGAACTAAAAAGATAGATGAAATAAAGAAAGAAAAGAGGGAAAGAAAAGAAAAGAAAAAAGAAATAAAGAAAACAAAAAAGAAAGAGTTAAAATAGAGAAGAATTGAATATAAAGATAAAAAACTTCATTCGAGATATATTCGTACATTTCAGAATATAACATTGCATCTCGAGTGCTAATCAGGTTCTCGTGCTGAACCGTTCTGACCCTTTAGATAATCAATAAAGGGAGACCATGTTCCAGCAAATAGTTCTTGTTTGTCCATCAGGACAAGTCTAATTCTTTCCAAGGGTAAGGTCTCCGTCATTTCCATAATCCACATTTTAATTGCGGGGGTTATAGGGCCTTTCCAAAATTTTAGAATTAATTTGTTCCCAGTTATTATACTATAATCAATAAAGTTTCTTTGAGTTGTTGTAAATGTTTGATTTAGTTCTAATGTTCCTAGTATTATTAATTTTGGATCCAGGTCTAATTGAGTGCTGGTCACTTTAGATATTATTCTGAAAATATTTGCCCAGAATGTTTTAATTTTTATGCAATTTGCAAACATATGGGATAAATTAGCTTCTAAATGTTGACATTTATCACATATAGGTGAAATATGTGGGAAGATTTTATTTAATTTTGTTTTAGAATAATGTAACCTGTGTATTACTTTAAATTGTAATAGAGAGTGTCTGGCATTTAATGAACATTGATGTATGTGTTGTAAACTTTCTTCCCAAGTATCTTTCGTTATTATTCGATTTAGTTCTTTTTCCCATGTTTGTCTATGTAAGTCCGTCGATGGGATATCGCTGTCTAATAAAATATTATATATGTAAGATATTAATTTTTCTGCATTAGGATGTTTATTCCAACAGTCGTCAAGAATTTCTGAATCTCTAATTCTAAAGTTTGGAGTATTTGCTTTTACATAATCTCTAAGTTGAAGATATCTGAATAAATAATTTACTTGAAGTCCATAAGTTTGCTGCAACTCCTGAAATGAAAGAAAAGTGCCTTCCTTGTAAAGTTGTCCCATCTTTTTAATTCCATAGTTTTTCCATTGTGTAAAACCTTTGTCCAACCATGAGGGCTTAAACAAAGGATTATTCACAATTGGAA
The DNA here is from genome assembly GCA_038087875.1 of Malacoraja senta. Taxonomy (NCBI): domain Eukaryota; kingdom Metazoa; phylum Chordata; class Chondrichthyes; order Rajiformes; family Rajidae; genus Malacoraja; species Malacoraja senta. The sequence goes on along the minus strand of JAXLNO010002763.1, from coordinate 34,780 downwards.
GAAAAAGTGATAAGTTATCTAATTTTTATGTCTTTTTTAATTGTTTCCAAATTCGCATAGCACTATATATTATAGGATTTCCCTATACATTTTTTGTTTAATTTAGAAGTAGCAAATAGTATCGAACCGATTTCAAAAGGTGAACAATCTTCCTTTTCCATTTTTAACCAATCTGCTTGTTGATCTATTTCTTCCAACCAAACATTCATATTTTTAATGTTAACTGCCCAAAAATAAAAGAAAAAGTTTGGTAAAACGAAGCCTCCATCTATTTTTGATTTGCACAGATGTTTTTTGCTTATCCTATGATTCTTATAATCCCAGATAAAGTCACTGACAATGGAATCCAACTTTTTTTTAAAGTTTTTTGACAAGTATATCGTAATTGTTTGAAAAAGGTATAATATTTGCATTAAGAAAATCATTTTTATGGCATTAATTTTACCAACCATTGAGATAGGAAGTGTTTTCCAATACAGAATATTCTTATGTAGTTTATTCAGTAATGGGGGAAAAATTGCTTTAAATAATGATGTATATGTCTTAGTGACATAAATGCCTAGGTATTTGAATTTTTCGTTTACTATTTTAAACGGAAATTTTTGTATCATATGTTTATTATGTTCCCTTATTGGCATAATTTCGCTTTTATTCCAATTTATTCTGTATCCAGAGAGTGAACCAAATTGGGTTATTAGCTTTAATAAATTTGGGATACTAATTTCTGGTTTTGTAATGTAAATTAATACATCATCTGCGTATAGAGAAATTGTATTCACTGTATCCTTTGTGTTATACCCATATATTTCCGGATGAGTCCAAACTCTTTCTGCGAGTGGCTCAATAACAAGCGCAAATAATAATGGAGACAACGGGCATCCTTGTCTGCAACCTCTAGATAGATTAAATTTAGATGATAACCTTTGGTTTGTTAATATTCTAGCCGTAGGGTTGGTATATAACAGTTTTATCCATGCGCAGAATTTCTCGCCCAGCTGCAATTTTTCCATCACCGAAAATAAATAGGGCCATTCCACCTGATCAAAAGCTTTTTCAGCATCAAGTGAGATTATTGCTAGATCTTCATTAATAATTCTCTTTGAATATATTATATTCAATAATCTTCTTAGATTATAATATGAATACCGTTTCTGAATAAAGCCTGTTTGGTCAGGGTGTATTAATTTATTCATCACTGTACTTAATCTGTGCGCTAAAATTTTAGTTAGTATTTTCTGATCTGTATTTAAAAGTGCAATTGCACTATATGATCCTGGATCTTCCGGATCCTTATCAGCTTTAGGAATAAGTGTTATTATAGATTCGTTTAAGGTATCTGGGAGTTTCTGTTGAGTATAAATATGCTCATACAGCATTTGTAAACGTGGAGAGAGCAAGTCGTAAATGTTTTAATAAAATTCAGAGCCTAAACCATCTGGTCCTACTGCTTTACCATTTTTTAAAGATCCAATAGACTCTTCAATATCTTTTATCGTAATCTCCGCTTCTAATAATTCTCTATCTTTTGAGTCTAAATCTTTTAAATTACATTTTTGTAAAGATTCTGCTATTCCTTCTGATTGTACTACAGTTTTAGTTGAATAAAGATTGTGATAGTATTGGAGAAATCTCTCGTTTATATCCTTGGGCAGTTTTAATAATTCTCCTGTATCTGTTCTAATTTTATGAATTAGTTTTCCCCCTCCATTTTTCGTAGCTGACGTGCTAATAATTTTTGTGGTTTGTCTCCGAACTCAAGATATAATTGTTTAGTGTGTTGATAAAGTTTTATTACTTGTTCTGAGTACATTTTGTTTAGTTTATATTTCAATACAGCAATGTTGTTATGTTTTAACATAGATGGCATTCTCGCATTTTCTATGTCTAGTTGCTTTATTTCCCTTTCCAATGTTTGTTGTTTAATCCGGTTCTCTTTGTTATAAAATACTTGAGCAGACATTAATGCGCCTCGGACAAACGCTTTAAATGTTTCCCAAATAAGAGAAACAGATGTGTCAGGGTTGTCATTAGTCTCGAAAAATATTTTAATCTGTTTAATAAGATATTCCTGGCATGATCTTTCATTCAATATTTGTGGGTTAAATCTCCAATATGTTTGTTTCTCGGACATTCCATTTAATTTAATCATAAATGTTACAGGTGCGTGGTCTGAGATTATAATATTATGGTATTTTGAGTTATAAGTAAATGGGATAAACGTGGAGTCAACTAAAAAATAATCTATTCTTGAGTATGTTTTAAGTACCGGTGAATAAAATGAGTATTCCCGTCCAGTTGCATTTTCAATTCTCCAGACATCCTTAATATTAGTGATATTAATAAATGAATTTAAAAATACACTTGATTGAGATTATTTTTTTTTTGCCTTGATGATCTGTCTAAATAAGAGTCTAATGTACAATTGAAGTCTCCTCCAATTATTAATTTATATTGTGTAAATTCTGGGATTATATTCAATGTTTTATTAAAAAAATAGGATTATCAAAATTAGGTCCATATACATTAAGAAGAATCACTTTTTTTCCGTTTAACTCTCCAACTAATATAATATATCTACCATCTATATCCGCTATTGTTGATGAATGCGTAAAAGATATTCCTTTACGAATTAATAATGCAACTCCTCTGGACTTGTGTGAAAAAGAGGAATAGTACGATTCAGCAATCCACTTAGCTTTTAGTCTATATTGTGATTCCTTTTTAAGGTGTGTTTCTTGGAGGAATATTATATCTGTTTTGAGTGAATTTAAATGAGCTAAAACTTTACCTCTCTTAATTGGTTCATTGATTCCCTTAACATTCCAACTACAAAACGTTATTCCTTCATCCCCTCTTGTCATATTACCATCTAGCATATTGTTTCTAGGGTGGTCTATAGCCGAGCAGAAGGTACAACACATAAAACCTGATCCTGTCCCCGAACCTCAGATAGATGAATTTTAAATGACATACATCGTTCTTCCGAACACATCTCCTTGAATTAACCTTGTAGTTCCATTCAAACTTGAAATTATAACAATATTTAAAGTGAAAAAAGTGATATAGTTGATTAGTATAGAGTGAAAGAAAAAAACTACATCTACAATTAGTGTAGTTAGTGATAGCCACACTAGCGTGGCTAGAATTCTAAAGACTTCCGTAGCCTTTGTAAAAGAAAAAATCCTATCTCCGTGCTTTAAAAAAAAAGGGATAATATTTCTGACAATCAAATAACTTGTTTGGGAGTAGCAATTTTTTTTTTAAACCAAAAAGGTAAACAACAGCAAAAGTTAACAACGTTATTATTCTCTAAATACCGTATTAATATCTTCTTTAAGTATGTATTTTTAATTTTTAATTGAAAAATAAAGAGGAAAACCATCAAACCTTATTATTACATGGGCTAAATTACCTCTTACTTATATTCCTATAGGATATATGTATAGAAACTATTTCTACGTTAACCAGAAACTGTTAGTTATTAATCATTGTTATTAATCATACACAGTAATGAATATTTATGAATAATATAAATGTTAATAATTTTAATAGTAATATTGATATTTAATAAGTATTAGTAGTTACATGTATGGTTAAATATGAATATACTAAATAGTAATAGTGATTATTAACAATTGATCATAAATGTGATATTATTGTTCTTAGAATTTATACTAAACGCGAAAAATGATTATAAAAATGGAGATATTAAGAGAGAAAAAAAACCCCAGGTTTTCTCCAATGTCCATTTCAATTTTCAAACGTCCTTAAACTCTTAAAAGTACTTTAAAGATCCTTTTAGACCTGGCGAGGTCCCGTTATTCCTTGACTCCTGGGGAGTGATGTATATTGTTCAGTCTATGTTCACATTCCCGATGTCTATGGCAAATCCAGTGTTTTTTCAAGGTCTGTAGAAAATTGCTCCTTCTTCTTGCAGGTGACTCTTTTTCATGGTCTGTAAAAAATTGCTCCTTCCTCTTGTAGGTGACTCTCAAATTGTGTTTCTTATTTTCTTTTGGTGCTCTTGAAATTGAATTCTGTCCTTGATTTGTGTACTGTGGTGTTTTGATATTTAATTTATTCCGATTATGTGTTTTGTATTTTTTTGTGATTATATGCATTGTAAGGTGTCCTTGGGTTTTAGAAAGGCGCCAGTAAATAAAATGATTATTATTATTATTATTATTATTAATGTTGCGGGATAAAGTAAGCCGTATTTCAAATCAGGTATATTCTTCAGTATTCTTTTTGACTCAGTAAACAGAACTCTTTTCTTGAAGACCTCCGCCGGGTAGTCTCGGTAAATACTGATCCTCTCTCCTTCAAAATGGAGCTCTCTGCTATGGACAATTTTCTTCATTATATCGTCAAATTCATGATCAAGTTGCACCTTTACTATAATTTGTCTTGGGTGAGCATCATCTCGTGTACGACGCCCCTGCGCTCTATGTGCTCGACCAAGTAAAGGTTTTTGATCCAATTTTAAGGCTTTTTGTAGTAAATCTGCCGCAAAATCCCGAGGGCTCATGTCCCTCTCACTTCTTTCTTTCACACCTACGATTCTTAAGTTCTGGCGTCTTTGACGCCCCTCCAGGTCAATACACTTTCCACTTAGTTTAGTCACGATTTCGGAGATGCGTTGATTTTCGGCAAGGAGTCGATTTACAGTTTCCGCACTTGTCGCCACACATTTCTCAAGTTCAGTTATCGCTGTAATTTGTTGCTCCAGTGTCTGATGGATGGGGTCCATCTCTCCCTTAAGGTTCGATTCCACCGAAGCAATCCTGACTTCCACCTCTTCCATCTGATCCTTGACCTCTTCGGCCCTCGACCTCTTCCAGGCTTCCAGTATGTCATGCACGGTAGAGAGCATTTCTTCTTTAAAATCTACCTTAAAAGAGTTAAGTTCCTCTTTAAAATGCAGCTTTCCTTCAAAGGTTTTCAGCTGTGATTGAATATTTTTTAATTTCAATCGAGAGAAAAATTTTGAGATCTTCAACTTCCGATTTTTTTTTTGCTTTGGTCTCTTCGATGGGTCTTCCTGGGACATCGTTGTACCTGAGGCCTAGGCCTCTGTTGGGCCTATCTCTTCCGTCGGTTGTCTTCCTTTAACGGGTTTTTTCTTCGCCTTGGTGGGGGGTATGTTGCATCGGCATACCGGTAAAGTCGCGCGCCTAATGACGTCACTCGCAGCAGGCAGCCGTTCAAATCGCAGTCGCCTCAGGTAGGTCACGATTTTCTCCCGTTTGCAGATTTTTCAGCACGGAGCTAGTTGACGCTGGGCTCAAGCCTCCATAGCGCCACCGGAAGTGCCTTTTTAAAAAAGATTGTGTTCACAAAATGGATTTTGGTTGTCAGGTGGCTGCTTGCTGCCCAATTGTTTGCCTCGCCTTTTGTTTAAAAAAGTTTGTGTTCACAAAATGTATTTTTGGTTGTCAGGTGGCTGCTTGCTGCCCAATTGTTTGCCTCTCATTTTTTTTAAAAAGTTATTGTTCACAAAATGAATTTTGGTTGTCAGGTGGCTGCTTGCTGCCCAATTGTTTGCCTCGCCTTTTGTACAAAAAAAGTTTGTGTTCATAAAATCAATTTTGGTTGTCAGGTGGCTGCGGCCCAATTGTTTGCCTCGCCTTTTGTTAAAAAAAAGTTGTGTTCATAAATGAATTTTGGTTGTCAGGTGGCTGCTTGCTGCCCAGTTGTTTGCCTCGCCTTTAGTTTAAAAAAAGTTTGTGTTCTCAAAATGGATTTTGATTTTCATGTGGATGCGGCACAATTGTTTGCCCCGCCTTTTTAAAACGTTTGTGTTCACAAAATGGATTTTGGTTGTCAGGTGGCTGCGGCCCAATTGTTTGCCTCGCCTTTTTGAAAAGTTTGTGTTCACAAAATGGATTTGGGTTGTCAGGAGGCTGCTTGTTGCCAAATTGTTTGCCTCGCCTTTTTTCTTAAAAAAATTGTGTTCACAAAATGAATTTAGGTTGTCAGGTGGCTGCTTGCTGCCCAATTGTTTGCATCGCCTATTGTTTAAAAAAAAAGTTTGTGTTCACAAAATGGATTTTGGTTGTCACGTGGCTGCGGCCCAATTGTTTCCCTCGCCTTTTTTAAAAGTTTGTGTTCACAAAATGGATTTTGGTTGTCAGGTGGCTGCGGCCCAATTGTTTGCCTCGCCTTTTTTTTAAAAGTTTGTGTTCAAAAATTAATTTTGGTTGTCAGGTGGCTGCAGCCCAATTGTTTGCCTCAGCTTGGCTTTTAAAATCGTTACAACAGTTGGCTGCCAGAACAAGAATCCATTCGGCCCACAATGTCTATACTAGCCCTCTGGAAACAAGTACCTTCGGCCCGCAACACCTATACTAGCGCAACAGAACCCCCCCCCCCCCACCCCACTGGCGAGCAATATTCGAATTGGTGGAGAGGTGGAATATTGCGTTGGTGACAAGCCCGCCCGTGTGATGCTGGGACTCTATCGGTCCCACTTAGTCTAGTAGTTAGTAGAAGCATTGCATCATTAATCTTTCTAACTATGCACCTCGGCACGGTTGAAAAGGAATTTTACATCAGGTTCATAGATGGTTTTGTGTTTATACAGATCTCTAGTCCTCCAAATGCAAAGGTGCAACTCCAAGAGAACGGTGGACTGGAATTATGCAATGTGGCTTGAGCAACGATTGTTCATTGTTCCAAATACCCTGACACATCGGGATTGGGTGGAAATAAAGAACCACATTCAGCATGATATTCTAGTATCATCAACTATATTCTACATTCTGTATCTTCCCATTTACCTAATCTATTGCACCTGGCTTTTGTTTCTGGAATATTTGAACTAAGTGAATAGCATGCAAAACAACTTTTGCACTGCAGCTCGGTACATGTGATAATAATAGATCTAACTTGACCAAATAACCCGTGAGATATGAAATAACTCTGATCAGAGCGGGAATGTTCGTACCATGGCGCTGACTAAAATTGTAAACGAGACACACACGGTGATGATGTAAAAGAGAATCTGATGAATGGCTGTTAACCACAAATGGAATGTTGGGCAAATACGAAGAGAAGGTGAAATGTGGGGACAGGTGTATGATAACAAAAAAACATGCTGATAATGTACTGCGGACCATAGTAAATCTACGGCATCAGAAATACAAAAGGAAGACATGATATACTCAGATGACAGAAGACATCGGTGGTGATAGGGAAAATGTGTGATGTCAGAAGTTAATGATCTCAGCAAATCTCCGATATTTATGAAACGCATGCAGTGTGGTATCATTTTTCAACGTACAATTCGGCAAACACCGGTGTTGCTCAGCGGCGCTCCTGAACATTATTCCAGAATCAGTTCCTGCTCAACAGTTATTGCTCAAAAACTACCTATCTATTTCGTACTACTGTCGAAATGACACCGATATTTCAAAACACTCTTGCTGCAGAACACTTCCATATACCCACCACCGTCGGAGTGTAAAGTATTTCCTTCAGGTTTCTGTCAATACTGCCACTCTGACGTGGTGCAATCACATTGATTCGACACCCAAGAAGGCACACAAACGAAGCTAAAAAGACATTTGTCATTTCTCCCGTAACTCTTGCAAAAATATGGTAAAAAGCTTATGGTCACGTTGCATCGTAGCTTGTTTTGTGAACATCTATGACAAGACCGCGAGATATTGCAGAGGGTTGTAAATATAGCCCACTGCAGCTCAGTTCCCAGACCAATCATAGTCTTCATCTGCACTTCACGGTGCATAACATTATGCAAACACCCAACAAAATCAAAGACTTGTCAAATCACGGTCAGTTTTTATCTTTCCCCTACACCTATCCGGCAAAAGGTAGAGATGTTTGTAACCGCGCATCACAAGACTTAGGAATTGGTTCATTTCCTCCGCTATCGGGCATATGAACGGTCCCTCCATAGGCTAGAGCTCGATTCAATCCATTCTACCCCATTATGGACATTGAACTTTGTCTGTACTGATGTATATAATAGCGCTACAATGCTCCTAAATTTATTCTGCTCTCTCTCTCAATTTTCCACTTTGCTCTATCTATTGTCATGAGTCACACAACGCAGGAACAGTTCCTTCAGCCCAACCTGCCAACGTCGATCAATGTATACCGTCAACATAAGTCCCACCTGCCGTTTGTGTCGCGTGTCACTTCCTATTTGTGTTTGGCCAAATGTACTCTAGATTGGGGTTAGGGTGTTGACATGGATAGAAAATTGGTTGGCAGACCGGAAGCAAACAGTAGGAGTGAACGGGTCCTTTTCAGAATGGCAGGCAGTGGCGAGTGGAGAGCCGCAAGGCTCGGTTTTGGGGCCGCAACTGTTACCATATATATTAATGATTTGGAAGAGGAGCAACACTAGCAAGTTTGCGGATGACCCAACCTGGGTGGCAGTGTGAACTGTGAAGAGGATATTAGGAGGTTACAGGGTGAACAGGACAGGTTGAATGGGTGGGCAGATGCGAGGCAGATGCAGTATAATATAGATAAATGTGAGGTTATCCTCTTTGGCGGCAAAAACAAGGGGCAGATTATTATCTCAATGGGGTTATGTAAGGGGGAGGTGCAGCGAGACCTGGGCGTCCTTGTAATGCGGTCACTGAAAGTTGGCTTACATGTACAGCAGGCAGTGAAGAAAGATAATGGAATGTTGGCCATAACAAGAGGATTTCAGTATAGGAGTAAATAGGTTCTTCTGGTGTTGTATAGGGCTCTGGTGAGACCACATCTGGAGTATTGTGTACAGTTTTGGTCTCCTAATTTGAGGAAGGACATCCTTGTGATTGGGGCAGTGCAGCGTAGGTTCACGTGATTGGTCTCTGGGATGGCGGGACTGTCATATGAGGAACGATTGAAAAGATTAGGCTTGTATTCACTGGAGTTTAGAAGGATGAGGGGAAATCATATAGAAACATATAAAATTATAAAAGGACTGGACAAGCTAGATGGAGGAAAATATTCCCAATGTTGGGCGAGTCCAGAACCAGGGGCCACAGTCTTAGAATAAAGCGGAGGTCATTTAGGACTGAGGTGCGAAAAAACGTTTTCACCCAGAGAGTTGTGAATTTATGGAATTCCCTGCCGCAGAGGGCAGTGGAGGACAAGTCACTGGATAGATTTAAGAGAGTGTTAGATAGAGCTCTAGGGGCTAGTGGAGTTAAGGGATATGGGGAGAAGGCAGGCACGGGTTATTGATAGGGGACGATAATCCATGATCACAATGAATGGCGGTGCTGGCTCGAAGGGCCGAATTGCCTCCTCCTGCACCTATTTTCTATGTTTCTATGTTTCTATACTGTTTAGTTTCTACTTCAGCTACCTCCTTTGGTAGCTTTTTCTATATGCACGCAACCCGCTGTGCGAATCAATATAGCAACCACGCTCTGATTGGAACCATATACCATATGCCCAGTGCCCTGTTTCATCGCGTTTTAACCGATAATATCTAATTATGACATATGTAACCTGTTTGGGTAGCATGCAAAAATGTTTTTCACTGTAAATCTGTACATGTGCCAATAATATCCCTAAACCTGAAGCTAAATCCTAAAGCGCCTGTCATCTGCATTGTTTACAACACCATGAAACCAGCATAATGTCTCATTGGTTGCAGAAGCATTGCATGATCCATTTTGCGGATGCAACAAGTAAAATGGCCAAGAAAGACCCAGTGGATGTAGTGTACCTGTACTTACAGAAAGTATTTATTAAGGTCCCACACAGGAGATTAGTGGCTAAAACTCAAGCACGTGGTATTGGGGCTCGTTATTGACATGGATAGAAAATTGTACTGCAGCTCTTTACAATATATATTAATAATTTAGATGAAGGAATTAAAAGAAAAAATTCAGATGAAACAAAGCTGGATGGAAGTGTGAACGGTGTAGAGGATGCTTTGGGGATGCAGCGTGATTTGGACAGGGTGAGTGAATGAGCAGATGCTTTGCGATGCAGTATAATATGGATAAATGTGAGGTTGTCCACTGGTGGCAAGAATGGAAAGGCAGTTTATTATCAGATGAGGACAAGGGTATCAGGTGACGAAAAGGGGAAGTACAACGCGACATGGGCGTCCTTGTACATCAATCACTGAAAGTAAACATGCAGGTACAACAGGCAACGACGAAAGCTAATGGCATTTTGGCCTTCATAACGAAAGGAGTTGAGTATCGGAGCGAAGTGGTCTCCTGCAGATGTACAGGGCCCTGGTGAAACCACACCCAGAGTGTTGTGCGCAGTTTTGCTCTCCTCATTTGAGGATGTACATTATTTCTATTGAGGGAGTGCATCGTAGGTTCCCGAGGTTAATTCCCGGGATGGCGGGACTAGCATATCTTGAAAGCATGGAGCGATTGGGCTTGTATTCACTGTAAATTAAAAGGATGACAGTCGATTTTCTTAAGGCATAAAACATTATTACGGGATTGGACACGCTAGATGCAGTAAACATGTTCCCGAAGTTGGGGAGTCCAGAACCAGGGACTGCAGTTTAAGAACAAGGCGTAGGCCATTTAGAACTGAGATGATGAAAAAACTTGCACAGACAGAGTGATGTGAATTTGTGGGATTCTCTGATTCAGAAGGCAGTGGAGGCCGATTCACTGGATGCATTCAAAAGAAAGTTAGATAGAGCTCTTGGAGCTAGCGTAAACAAAGGGTATGTGGAGCAGGCACGAATGGGGTAGTGATTGTGAATGATCAGCCATTATCACATTGAATGCCGGTGATGGCTCGAAGGGCCTACTTCTGCACCTATTATCTACATCAATGAGCTGGATGAGGGTGTGGTAAAGGGTTAGTAAGTATGCAGATGGTACTAGGATAGGTGGTGTTGTGGATAATGAAGTAGATTTTCAAAGTCTACAGAGAGATTTATGCCCTTTGGAAGAGTGGGCTGAAAGATGGCAGATTGAGTTTAATGCTGATAAGTGTGAGGTGCTACATCTTGGCAGGACAAATCAAAATAGGACGTTCATGCTAAATGGTAGCGAATTGAGGAATGCAGTTGAACAGAGGGATCTCGGAATTACTGTGCATAGTTCCCTGAAGATGGAATCCCATGTAGATAGGGTGGTAAAGGAAGCTTTTGGTGTGCTGGTCTTTATAAATCAGAGCATTGAGTATAGAAGTCAGGATGTAATGCTAAAATCGTACAAGGCATTCGGGAGGCCAATACTGGAATATGTTGTACAATTCTGGTCGCCAAATTATAGGAAAGATGTCAACAAAATAGGGAGAGTACAGAGGAGATTTACTAGAATGTTGCCTGGGTTTCAGCACCTAAGTTACATAGAAAGGTTGAACAAGATTTATTCTTTGGAGCCAGAAGGTTAAGGGGGGACTTGATAGAGGTCTTTAAAATGATGAGAGGTATAGACAGAGTTGACGTGGATAAGCTTTTTCCATTGAGAGTACGGAAGATTCAAACAAGAGTACATGATTTGCGAATTAAGGGACAAACGTTTAGGGGCAACATGAGGGAGAACTTCGTTAAGGGCCTATCCCACGGGCATGCGACTCCATGCGGCAAGCGCGACCTAACCGGAAGCGGGCCCCGCGCGGAGGTCGAGTGATCCCCGTACAGGGCCGGTCCCACCAGCATGCGGCTGCATGCAGCCAGCGCGACGAAACCGGAAGCGGGGGCCGCAAGGAGGTCGAGTGATTGACGTGAATTTCGAGCGAATTCCGCGGGAAGTTCGCGCGTGACGTAAAGCGTCAAAACGCTGCGTACGGCGTCGGGACGGTGCGTACGGCGTCGAGGCGTTGCGTGCGACCTCCATACGGCAGCGGGCGGCATCCATGCGGCAGAGGGCCTTTGCAGCACGGATTGTTTTTAACTGTCAGTTTTTCTGAGCCCCGCGCGATGTCGGGACCAGCTCCGCACAACTCCATGCGGCTCCCGCGATCGAAGTGGGAACGGCCCCGCGATGCCGCACGACTAGCGCGACCACGTTAGGTCGCGCTTGCCGCATGCAGTCGCATGCTCGTGGGACAGGCCCTTTACTCACAGAGTGGTAGCTGTGTGGAATGAGCTACCAGAGGAAGTGGTGAAGGCAGGTTCGTTTTTATCATTTAAAAATAAATTGGATAGGTATATGGACGGGAAAGGAATGGAGGGTTATGGTCCGAGTGCAGATAGATGGGACTAGGTGAGAGTAAGTGTTCGGCAAGGATTAGAAGGGCCGTGATGGCCTGTTTCCGTGCTGTAATTGTTATATGGTTATATGGTTATTTATATATGTATCTAAGTATCTATGTTTCGGATTTGTACTTCTTGTACTTGTAAATAATATTTTTGCACAAATTATTTGCTTTGTGTTTTCACAGCACTCGAATTCTCCTTCTGCCCTTATCCAGGTCTACGGAGAACTAAATTATGCAATGTAGCTTGAGAAAATGTTGTTCATTCTCATAACGGCAATTCAGGATTTGGTGTTAATAACCAACAACATTCAGCATGATTTTCAATGTAATGAGCTATATTCTGTATTCAGTATCTTCCTCTTCGCTCAATCTGCAGGACTGATGGCAGCTGTCCGTTTCATCTTTTTTCTTGTTTTTAGTTAGTTAGTTGTTTTGTTTTTTAGGAGTTCTATTCTTTTTTATGTGGGGGCTGGGGGGGGGGAAGGGGGAAACTACTTTCTAGGGTCCATACCTGGTCGGAGAGGCAGCTTTTCTCAGGGCTACACCTTCGACCCGTCCTCGCGGTCTACCAGCGGGCCTGGAGCGGCGTTTCGTGAGGGGACCGCCCAGGACCTCGGCTTCGGCGGCGGCGCAGCGCTGGAGCGCTATCGCGGAGCGGAGCGGGCGATGCCTTGCCCGGGTCGCCGCGCTGGAACTCCGGTGAGCTGGGACCGCCGGTGAAACATCGCGGTCCCAATGAAGTATATTTTCCAAGTCTAAAGAGAGATTTAGGCCATTTGGAAGAGTGGGCTGAAAGATGGCAGATGGAGTTTAATGCTGACAAATGTGAGGTGCTACATCTCGGCAGGACAAATCAAAATAGGGTTCTAGGAATAACTGTGCATAGTTCCCTGAAGGTGGAATCTCATGTAGATAGGGTGGTAAAGAAAGCTTTTGGTGTGCTGGCCTTTATAAAAGAGCATTGAATATAGAAGTTGGGATGTAATGTTAAAATTGTACAAGGCATTGGTGAGGCCAATTTTGGAGTATGGAGTACTATTTTGGTCGCCTAATTATAGGAAGGTTGTCAACAAAATAGAGAGAGTACAGAGGAGATTTACTAGAATGTTGCCTGGGTTTCAGCAACTAGGTTAAGAGAAAGGTTGAACAAGTTAGGTATTTATTCTTTGGAGCGCAGAAGGTTAAGAGGGGACTTGATAGAGGTCTTTAAAATTATGAGCGGGTTAGACAGAGTGGACGTGGATAAGCTTTTCCCATTAAGAGTAGGGAAGATTCAAACAAGGGGACATGACTTGAGAATGAAGGGACAGAAGTTTAGGGGGAACATTAGGGGGAACTTCTTTACTCAGAGAGTGGTAGCTGTGTGGAATGAGCTTCCAGTGGAAGTGGTGGAGGCAGGTTCGATGTTATCCTTTAAAAATAGATTGGATGGGTAGATGGACGGGAAAGGAATGGAGGGTTATGGTATGAGTGCAGGTAGATGGGACTAGGGGGAAGTATTTATTTTAAATTTTTAAAAACATTTAAAAAAATGTTCGGCACGGACTTGAAGGGCCGAGATGGCCTGTTTCCGTGCTGTTATGGTTATATGGTTATATGGTTATATCGCGTAGCTGCAGGTCTGTGGAGCGGCCAGCCGCGGGCGCCAGTGCTGTACTTTACATCGGGAGCCTGGGATCTCTCGCCGAGATCGCCAGTGTTGGAGCTCCACTCAGCGCGGCCTGTTGGCTTCGGAAGCAATGGTCTACAGTAAGGAGGCGGCCGTTCCAGGTGTCCCAAGCCGCTGAGAGGATTCTCCTGACGCCGGAGCACCATCACCCGGCGAGAACGGCCTGGAACATCGGGCCTCCGTGAAGGCGACTGTGGAGGCCTCAATAGGCCCGACTATGGGTGGACATGGGATGGGGACTGGACTTTGTGCCTTTCCCCACAGTGGGAACCATTGTGGGGGAAGTTTTTATGTTTTATGTTAAATTTCTTTCATTCATGTTGTGTCTAGTTTGTGCTGCATGGCAAGACAAATGTCACTACACCATTTGGTGTATGTGACAATAAATGTCCTTTGTCCTTTGTCCTTTGTCCTTGTCCTAACCTAATGATCTGGCAAGTAACAACTATAATCAGAGAGAGATGTTCGTACTGTGATGGCGAGTAAGATAGTCAATGAAACACAAACAGTATTGCTATAAAAGCCAAGGTGTTGAATGGGGCAACCACAAATGAACTGTTGGACAAATGCGAAATGAAGGTGAAGAGTGGGCTCAGGAGGAAGATCATAGTGAAACAACTGATACCGTATCGCGGACCGTATTAATTACCGGGCCTCTGGAGTAAAACATGCTGGAGTTAAACATAATATACTCAGAAGACTCAGATGGCTTCCGTTCAGGGAGGAAAAATATGGAATGCCAGAAGCGCATGATCTGATCAAAGTTCGTAACATGTTCCCATCACCCTCTTTGCGTCAAGTCATCTCTTCAGGTTCCCAGAAAATCCTGCCCCTCTCACGTTAAGCATATGAGATCTGATTTTTGATTCACCATCATGGGTAAAATACTGCGTACATCCTCCCTTTTCCTCTCATGCTTGTAAACACCTTGATATTCCCACCACGCAGCTTCCTTCGCTCCAAGGAATAAAGTCCTCACCTCTCCCTGCAGCTCGGGCACACATGCAAAGAGTACTACAGTCCTGCTATAGCTACAGACGGTGAAACTACATGCAAAGAAACGTGCAAAGACTGGACCAAGAATCATCGTCATACTACAAAGAAACAGGCCCAGCAACTCCCTGTGTAAATGCTATCCAAATACAGAATCACATTTACTAGCACTTGGACCACACTTGGAACAACCTTAAGTTGTTCAAGAAGGTACTGCAGATGCTGGAGAATCGAAGGTAGACAAAACTGCAGGAGAAACTCAGCCGGTGCAGCAGCATCTATGGAGCGAAGGAAATATGCAATGTTTCGGGCCAAAACCCTTCCTCAAACTGATGCAGGGTGCGGGGGGAATAAGAAAGGAAGAGGAGGAGCCAGAGGGCTGAGGGAGAGCTGGGAAGGGGAGGAGACAGCAAGGGCTAACGGAAATTGGAGAAGTCAATGTTCAGGCCCCCGGGATGCAGACTGCCAAGCGGAATATGAGGTGCTGCTCCTCCATTTTCCGGTGGTGCTCACTCTGGCAATGGAGGAGGCCCAGGAGAGAAAGTTCGGATTCGGAATGGGATGCGGAGTTGAAGTGCTGAGCCACAGGGAGATCAGGTTGGTTAATGCGGACCGAGTGAAGGTGTACGGCGAAACGATCGCCAAGCCTATGCTTGGTCTCACCGATGTAGATCAGCTGACATCCAGAGCAGTGGATGCAATCGATGAGGTTGGAGGAGATGCAGGTAAACCTCTGTCGCACCTGGAGCGACTGCTTGGGTCCTTGAATGTAGTCGAGGGGGGAGGTAAAGCGACACGTGTAGCATCTCTTGCGGTTGCAAGGGAAAATGCCCGGGGAGGGGTGGTACGTGTGGGAAGGGAAGAATTGACCATGGAGTTACGGGGGGAGTGGTCTTTGCGGAAAGCAGACAGGGGGGAGATGGGAAGATGTGACGAGTGGTGGGGTCACGTTGGAGGTGACGAAAATGACGGAGGACAATATTTTGTATGTGACGGCTAGTGGGGTGGAAGGTGAGGACTAGGGGGACTCTGCCCTTGTTCCGAGTAGGGGGATGGGGAGAGAGAGCAGTGTTCCGGGGTATTGAAGACACCTTGGTGAGAGCCTCATCTATTGTACGGGAGGGGAAGCCCCACTCCGTGAAGAATGAGGACATTTCCGATGCCCTTGTGTGGAACACCTCATCCTGGGAGCAGATGCGGCGTAGATGGAGAGTATTAAGCCTTGGCACTATCTCTTTTAACGAATGAGATATTTTTGAAGCGGTAGAGAATCAGGTCCAGATGTATTACTCTAATCAAGTAGCCGTGAAACGACGGCCGATTGACCAGACCCGCTACATTGTGCAGTTGGTAAGAAGAACTTCGATGCAACATCCAAGAAGGCATATCAATGCTGATACTTCCTGAGGAGACTGCGTAGGTTCTAGCATGTCTCCAGTGACTCTTACAAGCTTCTCGGGATGTACCGTAGAAAGCAGATTGTCGTGTACCATCACAGATTGATTGGGAAGAAGTCTGCCAAGATCTCGAGAAATTGTAGAGTTATTCACGCAGCCCAATCCATTACACATACCAGACGTCCCACGATTGACTCCATCTACACTTTACGCTGCCTCAAAAAGAAAACACCGAACGTATTCAGACCTGTCCAGACCGGTCAGTTCTTCTTTCCCGACTGAAGTCCCTCACAACGGACAGAAGTTTGAAAGTGCGCACCACGGGATTAAGGAGGAAACCCATTTCCTCCGTTAACAAGCTTCTAAACCGTCCCTGCTTGGACTAGTGTACCGTTCAATTCGCTTCCCCCCATTGCTGATATAAAACATTGTCTCAGTAACTGATGCACTGCAATACACTGCAATCCTACGAACTATATTGTGCACTCTGTATCTTCGACATTGCTCTATCTATTGTTATAGAGTGATCGAGTCCTACGGCATGGTAACGGGACTTTCGACCCATCTTGCCCATGCCGACCAATGTGCCCTTCTGCACCAGTCACTCATACCCACCTTTCGGCCGCATTATCTACATAGTTCCTATTCATGAGGCAGTATAATTGTCTTTGAACGTTTGTCATATTTTCCGGCGCAACCACTTACTTTCCGTGCAGAGATGGAGTCAATATGTATCTGCGGTGGAAGAGGCTGTCAAAGGAACAACAATTGAGGAGATCCTCCGCTCCGTGCAGTTTGGATGATGATATATTCCAAATTCCTGGACCATGGGATCACCACCGGATTTTTGATGTTAGCTCCCACAGCCCACAATTAATAAGGATAATTCACACCTCCATAATAGCTTCGAACACTGGAGCACCGCAAAGATCCGTTCACACTCCACTACTATACCACCTATACGGTCATATTCGGCCATACATATGAGTTTGCAGAATACATCATTGTGAATGGTCGAATGATGGGCAATGGCGGGACGGAGTACAAGAAGGAGATAGTGAGCTTATTGACATGTTGTCATGACAATGACCCCTCTTCCAATGTCAGCAAGACGAAGGAGATAGTTTTGACTTCAGGAAGCAATATTGAGTATTTGCCTCAAATCTGCATCAATGGCAAGGAATGGTTGAGAGCGCAAGATCCATGGCGTTAACATCACCAACGATATGTCTTGAAGCAACCACATTGATGCGTAACCCACGAAGACACACCATCGTCTCTACTTCTCCAGGAGACTGGGAGAATTTGCATTTCCACAGTGATCCTTAGAAAAGTTCTACAGATGGAGCATAGAAAGCATATTCTTGGGTTGGGTGACATCTTGGTTTGGGTACAGATCTGATAAGACCGGGAGAATTTGGAGACAGTTGTTAATGTAGCCTAATCCATCATGAAGACCAGTCGTCCCACCATTGAGTCCATCTACACTTCACACTTCTTCTGAAAAAAAGAACCCAACATCATCAAAGATGTCTTAATCGGGTTAGTTCTTCTTGCCTGTTCTCTTATCTGCAGAAGGTACAGAAGGTTGAAAGCGCACATCACAGCGGAATGGCTTATTTCCCATCGTTATCTGGCTTCTGCCATATCCCTCCATATGCGAGGATACTGTTTGATTCGTATTGCCCCATTGCACACATTGGCCTTTGTTTAAAAAAAATGATGCTCCCGAGAAGCTACAATTTTGAAACCTCATTCTGTACTCTGTATCTCTCCCTATTGACAGAGTCACACAATAAGGGAACAGATCCTTCAACCCAGCTCGCCCATGCTAATGTGCCCCATCAACGACCTCCTTTGGCAGCTCATTCTATATACACACCACCGTTTGTGCAAATCTATATTTCCACCACCCCTGTGTGAATCCGTAGACCCTGCAGCTTCTGTCCTCGCGGCTGAACTGATCGTATCTATGTAAAGTACATCTGACCAGTCTGGATAGCATGAAAGACAAAGTTTTTCAATGTTCTTCGGTACATGTGACAATAAGGAACATAACCCAAAAGTTAAACGTCATGCGTCTCACATCGTAATTGTTTACAACACCACAAATCCAGTGGGATATCTCATGGTTTATCGAAAGTCTACATCATCCTTCGCTCCACCTGCGCACCTCGGCACAGTTTGATAACATATTTTGACATGTAGGAGGGAATTGTGTGCATTATCCGGACCCTATATCTAACTTTACTCATATAGGCACAGACAATACATAAATCAGCTCATAGATCAGTGGCGAGTCAATCGAACACGCCCATTTAATACAAGCCTCAGCGATGTAAATCGCGAAAGAGTGAGGAAGCTCAAGCTGCTTCAAAATCTCACACTAACTGTAGGATTCTTATACCCTCATGACACAATGGTTACTTGTGGAGATGAAGTACAACATCATTAATCAACGTGTCTGTAACCTTTCAGCTTTGCGTTTCCGCAAATTCAACTTTAATCTTGGGTTTCTTGTTGATTAGAAATCTCCTTCCCATGTATCTAACATGTAGATATCATACATGTCCAGAATCTGCTCGACAAATGGAGTCCACTCGTAAAGGAGATCGTTTGTTAACGTTTTGGAGACTTGCATGCCAAGCACAGTGACCAAAAGCAGATCAAATGCAAGATTGCAACAGATATGAAACTACAATAGACAGAACTACAAAAGACTATCCTTCCCCTACTGATAAGGGCGCCTGCTTCACAGCAGAATGTTTCAGCTTTATCTATTTTAACTACATTCTATCTTGGCAACGCTCCCATCATGCTCCCCAGTATGTGAGCTACAGGGTTAAACAAACCATAACTTACTCATCTCCAAACAGCGGAGTCAGGGGGAGAAGTCAGGAACGGGGTACTGATTGGGGATGATCAGCCATGATCACTTTGAATGGCGATGCTGGCTCTACGGGCCGAATGGCCTACTCCTGCACCTATTGTCTATTGTCTATTGTCTATTGTCATATGATTCTCAAAATTCCCCAAAACGGTACACATTTTTTGGTGTTTTGCAGAGATTCAATTCTCTGATTGCACATATCGAGTACCAGGAAGAAAGGAATTATGCGATGCAGCTTGAGATTTTATTCATTCTTGCAAATACACGGACAATTTAAAGTTTGATTGAAACAAAAAATAATTTCAGGATGATATTCTTTTCCATGAACTATATTCTGCCACTGTATTATCCCTGTTGTTTTATACAAATTAATTTGTTTGAACTGATTCTATCTATGTATGGCATGTCCCATCTGAGTGCATAGGAGGCAACACAGCTTCTCACTGTGCCTCGGTACTTGTGACAGTAATATCTGTGCCTAAACTAGCCAAACCCAATGATCAGAGATAAGTACAAAATATGATTAGAGCCGAAATTATCGTACTGTGATGGCGATTAAGATAGACACAGACGACATTGATATTCAAAAGAACTGATGAATGGTTGTTAAGCACAAACAAACTATTGGACCAATGCGAAGAGAAAGTGAAGACTGGGGAAGGCGGAGTAACACAGTAAAAACTCTGCTGCTGTATTGCAGGCCGCAGTAATTGCCGGGCATCTCCACATACAAGAGGAAAACAGGAAATACTCAGTTGACTCAGAAGACATCGTGGAGAGAGGAAGGACATCTAATGTTATAAATGGATGATCTGATCAAATCCCCGATGCTGGTGAAGCAAGTGCACGATATGTGTCGTTTCGATAAATACTAGAATGCAAACACTGGTGAAACACTGCACTCCGCATTAGAGTGCAAACTGGTGCATCATGGCACCTGAGCATTGCTGCAGAATCAGTTCCTGCCGAACATTTATTGCTCAACACAAATAACGAAGATGGTCACCTATTTACCTTTTGCTACTGTCGAGATGGCAGCTAGATTTCCAAACATAGTGACTAGAAATGCCAGCTTCGACTCAAAATATCTCAACGACCTCCTCTGATATCTCGTTCCGTACATGCATCGACGTCTGAGTGTAAAGTCTTCCCGTCAGGTTCCTTATAAACCTTGCTCCTTTCACCTTATACCCATGACCTCTGTTTTTTGATTCGTCATTCTGTAGAAAAGAATGTGCATTCTCCAGATCTATTCCCCGTATGCATATAACTATAAGTCGCATCTTGACCACTTTCTGACTACGTTATTAATTGATATTGGAAAAAACTCTACCCTATATCGCTATGATCTTTGGCCATCAAACTCGCAGTACTCGTCCGCTGCAGCAGACCCAAGGATTTTAAAGTTCGCTGAATAATATAAAGTTTATGAATGTTTAAATAATATATATCAGCTGATTGGACCTCTCGCTTGTCAATCACCATGATGAAGGTAACGCCCCTTCCTGGGGAGCAAGAGTATAAAACCCCGGATGCCTGGACGTGAGTCAGTCACTCATGAAGATCGCGAGGAAGAGGCCACAACTGTGATTCTGCTGTGAGTCAACTGAACTGAGTCTTAATTGACTTGACTTGACTTGACTTGATTGAAATGGATTGACTTGACTTGACTTGACTTGAAATGGATTGACTTGACTTGAAATGGAGTGACTGGACTTGACTTGAAATGGATTGACTTGACCTTAAATGGATTGAATTGACTTGACTTGACTTGAAATGGATTGACTTGCCTTGACTTGAATGGATTGACCTGACGTGAGTTGAAATGGATTGACTTGACTTGACGACTTGAAATGGGTTGACTTACCTTCACTTGATTTGACTTGAAATGGATTGACTTGACTAGAAATGGATCGACTTGACTTGACTTGAAATAGATTGACTTGACTTGAAATCAATTGGAATGGATTTTTGGCCCTGCACTCACTGTGCTTGACTTGACTTGACCCACAACACCCATGTTAGCGATCCAGAAATCCCCCCCCCTCCACTGGCCACCAATATTGGAATTGGTGAAAAGGTGGAATATTGCGATGGGGGGCCAGCTCTCCCGTGTGAAGCTGGTACCCAACGGGTCCCACTTAGTCCAGAATACCTTTATAAGCAAAATTTAACTTCCTGTGCTCCAAGGAATAGCGTATCCATTCCTACCAAGAGCTCGGCCCATACAAGAATAGTGTAGCGAAGTCCTGCTCTAACGACTGAGGGTGATGGAGAAATGTGTATACATTGGTCATGGAATCATTGAGTGACACAGCAGATAAACAGGCCAAACAACTATCTATATATATGCTATCCGTGTACTAAATCCCATTTACTAGCACTTGATCAGCAGATTATTATGCCCTGACATGCTCTTTCAAGGAAGGCGGACTAGCCTACAATACGGTGCAGAGTCTGAAGTTGAGATATATCCCACGGATGAAGGAACTGCCAAAGGAGCAACAATTGATCACATTATCTACGTTGTGCAGTTCGGAAGAACGACAAGTGAATATATTGACACTGAACATCCAGTACAATGTACCCCAAAAATTAGTGATGATAGCTCATTCCGTTCATATAGGGCCTGAGCAAGTGTGCTTGTAGACAATGGGCTAATGACGGCTAATGTCACCAACTATGGATTAATATGAGTCCTGCCTAAGATCCAGTTTAATATTGAAAATAGGAACAGCCTCGGGCTTTAAATTATGCGTTCAGCAGTGTGTACCTGGATGCGATAGGGGATGGACTGGCTATTACCTCCAAACGCCGGGACCGAAGTATGTTCTCCGCCTCCAGCACTGAATGCTCGATTTTAGCACCAACAATCCTCAGTCAATGAAGATAGGTGACACCTCCTCCAAAATATCACCGGAGCCCTGCAATAATTCATTTTCACTCCGCTACTCTACCTGCTTACCTTGAGTACAGGTGCACATTTGTCTCAATGGCACAATAGGCAATAGACGATAGAGAATAGGTACAGGAGTAGTCCATTGGGGCCTTCGAGCCAGCACCGCCAGTCAATGTGATCATGGCTGATCATCCACAATCAGTACCCCATTCATGCCTTCTCTCCATATCCTCTGACTCCGCTACCTTTAAGAGCCCTATCAAGTTTTCTCTTGAAAGTATCCAGTGGACCGGCCTCCATCGCCCTCTGAGGCAAATAATTACACAGACTCACAACTCTCCGTGTGAAAAAATGTTTCCTCATCTCCGTTCTAAATGCATTACCCCTTATTCTTAAACTATGGCCCCTGGTTCTGGACTCCCCCAACATCGGAAACATGTTTGTTTTTGTTTTGTTTTGTTGATTTCTTTATAAACAAGGACAGTGCATATTGATAAACATTTACATGTACAAATGCAAGATTATTGCCAGTAGCTAATCTCCATCTTTAGTCCATTTGGCATGTTGATCTTAAATAAACAAGTTAAACACATCACAACACAATCAATCATTAAGAAAAAAAATGACAATAAAATAAGAAAAATAACAAGAAAGACTACAATAAACAAACGGACAAACAATGCTGCTTATGACAGACAAGATAGCGGTGGATAATTTTAAGGTAGATTATGAGTGCCGTATTGATTTTCCAGTAACCATATTTTTAGATGTTTGGTAAATGAGGTCAAGGTCTTTCCTTTGTTCATCTCCCGCGGACCAGCAGTCCAACTGCAGCGTCGACGCGACTGGGGCTCACGATGTTAAATCCCCCGGCGGGCGATGGTAAGTCCCGCGGCCGTATAAGTCGTGCCGGGCGATGTTAGGCCCCGCTACGAGTCATTTAAACCCCGCGATTCCGGCGGGAGTAGTTGCCGTCGCGGGAGCTCCGAAAAGCGGTCTCCAACCAGCAACCTGCGAGCTCCCAATGTTCCTGTCCACCGGGCCTGCGGCCGGAGCCTCCGAAGCTACGAAGTCGAGTTGGAGCCACGCGCCACCACAGCTCTCCCCGTTCCGAAGTCGGCCAGCTCCGCGACGGCGCGTCCACAGGCTCCGCGACTGGAGCCCTCAGGTTGGTTTCGGTTGGAGGCCGCCGCCGGTTCCACGATGTTAGGCCCAACGACACCGGAGACCCGACAGGGAAAATGTCCTGCCTCTCGCGTGTCTAAACACTTAATCATCTTACATGTTTCAATAAGACTCCCTCTCATCCTTCTAAATTCCAGAGTATACAAGCCCAGCCGCTATCAACATATGACAGTCCCGCTATCCCGGGAATTAACCTTGTGAACCTACACTACACTCCATCAATAGCAATAACGTCCTTACTCAAATTAGGGGACCAAAAATGCACACAATAATCCAGGTGTGGTCTCACTTGGGCCCTAGGTACAACTGCGACATTGAAACTACGACAAATGCGACTACGGAACTCAAAATGGCCGAGAGCATGTTGCATGGCGTTACTCTTACCAACGATCTGTCGTGGGGCAATCACTTCGATGCGATATCCAGAAAGGCGCACTAACGCTTCTATTTCAGGTGGAGTCTGAGGAAACGCGCCATGTCTCCAGTGACTTTACAAGCTTATCCGGATGTACCGTAAAAAACATATTGTCGGGTTGGACCATATTTTAGATTGTGTACAGATCTGCCTAGACCGAGAGAAATAGCAGAGAGCTATAAATGTAATTCAATCCATGACTCGGACCCGACTTCCCACCATTGACTCCATCTACACATCACGCTGCCGCCGAAAGAAAACACCGAAGGTAAGCAAAGACTTGTTAAGACCCGGTCAGTTTTTCATTCCCCTACCCAAGTCCTGCAGAAGGAACAGAAGCTTGAGAGCGAGCAACACCGGATTAAGCATTAGCTTATTGTCTCCATTATGAGGCTTCTGAACGGTCCCTCCGTAGACTAGTGTGCTCTTCAATTCGCTTCCACCGCATTGCAGATACTGGTAGTTAAAGGCCTGTCTCACGAGTCTGCGGTCTATGGCGGCGAAACGGGAGGAATCTGCCGCCATAGACCGCGCACTCGTGAGAAAGTACAATTCCAGGGCCGTGCGGCGGTATTCCCAACACCGCGCGGTGCTAAAATAAAATCGACAATGTCCAAAACTAAATACTCACCGCACAACCTCCACCAGTGATGCACGAGTGCGGCACGGCCGCTCGCACGGGCCGCCGCCAGTATGGCTCGAGCGCCGTGCGTCAAACCTCCACTGCCACAGCCTCCGCCAGTGACGCACGTGCCGCCGCCAGTGAGGCACGTGTGCTGCACGGCCGCAGGCACAGCCACCGCTACAGCGCCGAGATCAGGATGGCCGCCGCCACAGCCGCCGCTGGTGAGTCACGTGCGGCGGGCCGACGTCATCGCAGTCGGCCCGCCCTTTTTTTACTTACCGCAAGCACGTGGGACCCGCCGTGTTTGAATTAACTCGGCCCCCGCGCAGCATCCGTGCGGCGCTCCGGTGGATAGGCTCGACGCTCTCGCCGTTGCCGCGCGGTCCTCGCTACCGGCGACGCCGCGCTTCACCGCCGATGACCGCAAACAGGTAAGACAGAGCCTTAACTGATGTACCAAAATACACACCAATGCTGCGAACTATGTTTTGTACTTTGCATCTTCCCCGTTGCTCGATCTATTTTCATAGAATCATCGAATCCTACAACATGGTAATGGGAATTTCTACCCAGTTTGCCAATGCGGACCAATGTGCCCCATCTACACTAGTCACTCCGACTTACCTTTCGCAGCAGTCCAGCTGTCTTTGAAAGATGACCTAATATATGCCGCAACTACCTCATATGTCAACGCATTCTCTCTGTAAATCCGTATACACACTGCTCTATGTGCTCGAGGTTTGACTAATACTGTATATATATATGGCATACCTAATGTGTCTGGATAGCTCGCAAAACAATGCTTTTTACTTTTGCTCGGTACATGCAAGAATTTACTTAAAACTGAAGGTGATATTTGAACGCCTCTCCTCTTAATTGTTTACAACATCGCAATCCCAGCGGGATGTCCCATTGCATCATCCACTGCTCCAGCTGAGACCTTCTGCAAACTTAAATAATATTTTTGCATAAAATTGATGCTTTGTGATCTTACAAAACTCAAATTATCCAACTGCAATTGTCCAATTCTACGGAGAACGGATTTATGCAAAGTGGCTTGAGCAAATTTTGTTCATTCTCACAAATACACGGACATTTCAGGATTTGATGGGAATAACCAACAATATATTCAGCATAATATTCGAAGTAATTAAATATATTCGACATTTTGTATCTTCCTCCTCGCTCAATCTGCAGGCCTTGAACTGGTTGTAGTTTAAGAGAGAATTAGATTTAGCTCTTACGGCTAAGGGAATCAATGGATATGGGGGGAAAGCCGGAACGGGTTACTGATTTTGAATGATCAGCCATGATCATCTTGAATGGCAGAGCTGGCTCGAAGGGCCGAATGGCCTACTCATGCACCTATTTTCTATGTTTTTATGTATCTGTATATGGCATATCTGAAATGAATGGATAGCGTGCAATGCCACGCTTTTCATTGTACCTCGAAATATCTGACAATAATAACCAAGCCTAACCTCAGCTAACCTAATGATCTGACATAAGTACCAACTATGATCGGAGAGGGATACTCGTACATGATAGCTACTAAGATTGTCCATGTAACACAAACAGTATTGATATACAAGAGAAGGTGTTGAATGGGGGTGAACAAATGCGAAGACAAGGTGTGAAGTGGGAACAGGAGGAAGAATTCAGTAAAACACCTGATACCTTATCGCGGACCGTACAAAAAAAAGTACCGTGCATCTGCAATACTGGAGGAAACATAGTATAGTCAGAAGAATCAGAAAACATCCGTCCAGGCAGAAAAAAATATATGATCTCAGTCTGAAGAAGTGTCTCGACCAGAAACGTCACCCATTGCTTCTCTCCAGAGATGCTGCCGGTCCCGCTGAGTTACTCCTGCATTTTGTGTCTATCTCCAATCGTCTAGGCCCCGCTCTGGGAGTAGGAGTGGGGGCGGATCCGGATCCGCAACGGCCGTGAGCCCCAGGCCGATCTCGGTTATCGTTTGCCTGCTTCTGCTGCTGTTGGAGGTGAGACGTTGCGCCGCGCCAGTGTCTTAACCTGGTGTCATGACATTAACATGTCCGTCAATGGATGGATTTAAGAGAGCGTTAGATAGAGCTCTAGGGGCTAGTGTAATCAAGGGATATGGGGGGAAGGCAGGCACGGATTATTGTTTGGGGACGATCAGCCATGATCACAATGAATGGAGGTGCTGGCTCGAAGGGCCGAATGGCCTCCTCCTGCACCTATTTTCTATGTGTCTATGTTTCTAATGTCAGCAAGGCGAAGGAGCTGGCTATTGACTTCGGGAAAGACGGTGGAGTTGTTGCCCTAATCTGCATCGATGGAACGGAAACGAAAATTGTTGCGAGGTCATGTTGCATGGCGTTAATCTTATCAACAATATGTTGGGGCGCAATCACTTTGATGCGACACTCAAGAAGTCACACAAACGCCTTTATTTCAGGAGGAGACAGGGAAAAATAATTAACCTAGAGCTAAATCATAATACGCCGCGTATCATAGCTATTTACAACAACACAAACCCAGTTGGATGTCTCAGGGTTTGTAGAAGGATTGCATCATTCATGTTTGTGAACCTCTGCACAGTTCACCAATATATTTTGCACAAATTGCTCGCTTTGTGTTTTTAAAGAAGTCGAATTCCCCAAAGGCACTGTGCATTTCCAAGGAGAACGGGATGATGCAATGCTGGTAGATAAAACGGTCATGGTGTCAATGAATCATACAGTGTGGAAACAGGCCGTTCGGCCCATTTGCCCGCACCCACAAACATGTCCCAACTACACGAGTCCCCCTTGGCCTGCGTTTGGCGCGTGTGACTCTAATCATGCCCGATTCATGTACCTGTTTAATTGTTTCAAACTTTGCGCTAGTACCTGCCTCAGCTGTCTCCTCTGGCCGCCGGTTCCATAGACGCACTCCCCTTTGTTTAAATTATATCAATTATGTTGCTGTTAAATATTTTCCCCTTACGTTAAACCTATATACTCTGGTTCTCGATTCGCCTATTCTAGGCAGGGGTCTCCGCGATCTATTATTCTCATGGTTTTTGATTTGATTTGATTTGATTTAATTTATTGTCATTGTCTTCAATGAAGGGACAACGGAATTATTTTTCCCTTACAGTCATACAAAATAAATAAAACAATTAAGTAAAAACAAAAAACACAGTACACAGTAGTCCACAACACAAACATCCCCAGAGCAGCACCAAAGTTCCCCACTGTGAGGGAAGGAACCAAAGTCCAGTCAACCTCCAGTCAACCTCCTCGCCGATGTTCGCCTATGTTCACCCGTAGTCGGGGCCTCCCGAGCACCCCGATGTTCAGGCCCCCTCGCCGGGAACATCTCGTCGGCCAACATCGACCGGAGTCCGCGGCTCCCGATGTCCAAATGGCCGCGCTGGGTGGAGATTCGCGCTAGCGACCCCCGGCAAAGGGTCCCAGGACTCCGCGATGTTAAAGTCAGCGCCGCCCGCTTTGGGAGCTACAGCTCCGCGATGTTGGAGCAGCGGCCCAGCACTCCGGAGTTCCAAGCGGCGATCCCAGGAAGGCCTCTCCCGTTCCGCGATGTTTACAGCGCCTCGCCGCCGCTGCTGAAGCTCTGGTCCGGTCCCGGCAGGAAAGGCCGCGCCAATCCAGTTGGTGGGCCGCGAGGGTGGGGGCGAGGACGGGATTCGGATAATAGCCGCATCCTCGCCAGGAAGCGACTGAAGGACGGTTTCCCCCTTACCCTACACGCTTCCCCCCAAATAAAATTCCGCAAAAAACCTAAAAAAGTAAAAATAAACACTCTATACATAACAAAATAAAAAAAGACAGCCAGACCGTGGGCGGAGGCAGCTAGCAACAGCGCCACCGGATGTCCACAAATCTTCATATTTACAAATCCATTCAGGATTTGATGGAAATAAGTACAATATTGACATGACATTCGGTTTCATCAAATATATTCTTCATTCTGTATCTCCACTGGGTGCCGGCCGTAATGGCCTCCTCGCCAACAATCTGTGTCGTGCTTTTTTCTGTTTGTTTTAATTTTAATTGTGTCTTAAATGTATGTTTCATTGTTTCTTGCTATGTTTTATGTGGGGGTGGAGGGGGATAGAGGGGAACTTTTTTCAAGTCACTTATCTCGACGGAGATGATTTTTTTCTCCGTGTCGCTTCTCCGCCCCCCTGCGGCCTAACAACGTGGACTGGTGCCGCCTTTGCTGGAGTCCGCGGCGCGGACTTACCATCGAGGAGCGAGCGATCCTTTATCTCCGACCGCGTGGCCTGTGGACTTTACGGTTGTGAAGCCGCAGTCTCCGGTAGGAAGAGGCCGAGTCGGGAGCTTGATGCCGCGGAGTGTTCCGATTCGTCCAGACGCTGCCATTTCGATCATCCCGACGCGAGGGTTTGAACATCGGAACGTCGGCAGCGGCGAACTGCGGAGGGTTCAAAGGCTCCGACCACAGGTGAACAAAGGAGGAAGATGCCTGAAATGTATTGCCTTCCATCACAGTGAGGAATGTTGATTCCATTGTGGTGGATATTTATGTTAAATTTTATATTATGTTACTGTGCGTATTGTTGCTATTTACTTAGAATGGCAGTTTGGTAACTCAAATATCACTGTAACTCAATTGGTGCATGTGACAATAAACGCGAACTTGAATTTGAACTTTGCCCGAGTTTGAATTGATTGTGCTCAGGTATGGTATGTCTGATCTGAGTGGATAGCATGCAAAACCATGCGTTTCACTGTACCTCGGCATGTAATAATAATAAATGTAGCCTAACAAAGGCAAACCTAATGATTGGATATAAGTAATAACTGTGATCAGAGCGGGTCTATTCGTAATATGATGGGGACAAAGACTGTCCATGCGACACATCCGGTTTTGCTCTACATGAGAATTCATTATTTACCACAAATGAATAGTTCAACCAATGCGAAGAGGGGTTGGGAGGAGGAGAAGTAATACAGTAAAATGCTAATAATGTATTGCGCACCGCAGTTATTGCTTGGCATCTGAAATACAAGAGGAAAAATGTTAAACCCAGAAGATTCAGAAGACTGATGAACACTGATGTGACATGATTGGATATGAATATAAAACCGAGAACAGTTTGTAATTATGATATTGAATACCAAACAGACTTGAGCTTGGCAATGTGCGTGTGATGGTGTGCACCTGTGTCAGCTGGGGAAGGGGTGGCAGTTATCCGCAAACAACGGGACCTCGGAATCTGCTCTACCTCTGTCACTGCTTCCAAGGCTGTAATGCCCACGGATCTACGTCAATGAGGATATGGGACAGCATCGCCTTAATAATAAATCTTTACATCGATGCCCTGCAAGGATGCATTCTCAGACCCTAATATTCTCCCATTACACTCTGGACTGTACGGATATATTTGGCTCTAATCATATCTACAGGTTTACGCACAAACCCACTGTGGTAGGTCAAATCAGGAATAATTGCAATATTGAGTACAGGAGGGTGATAGAGTACTAAGATGCATGGTGCCCGGACAATAATCTTTCCCTCAATGTCAGCAAGACGAAGGAGTTAGTCATTGACTTCAAGAAGCATGGTGCAGGACATGGTCAATCAGCATCAATGGTGCAGAAGTGGAAATAGATGATAGCTTTCCCTTGGTGTTAATACTATCAATATCAGTTGTGGATCACCCACATAGATGCAACAATGCAGAAGGCAGACAAACGCCTTTATATCCTGAGGAGACATAGAATATTAGGCATGTCTCAAGTGACTGTTTCAAACTTCTGTAGATGCAGCATAGAAAGCATAATGTAGGGATCCATCACAGTTTTTGAGAAAACTCTGCCTAGGAACACAAGCAATTGGGGAGATTTGTAGATGTAGCCCTGTCCATCACACAGGCCAGACTTCTCACCACTGATACAATCTACACTTTGCCTCGGAAAAGCAGCCAATGCAACCAATGACCCGTTTCACCCCGACCATTCCTTCTTTGCCTGCTCCAGTCGGCAGAAATTACACACGCCGAAAAGCGCGCACCACCAGTAGCTTCTTCTCGTCCGTTATCGCGCTTCTTAAAGGGCCTGTCCCACGAGCATGCGATTGCATGCGGCAAGCGCGACCTACCGTGGTCGCGCTAGCCGTGCGGCCTCGCGGGGCCGGTCCCACTTCGATCGCGGGAGCCGCATGGAGTTGTGCGAAGCTGGTCCCGACATCGCGCGCGGTTCGGAAAAACTGACAGTTAAAAAAATTCCGTGCGGCAAGGGCCGGCCGGCCCGCTGCCGCGTGGAGGCCGCCCGCTGTCACGTGGAGTCCGCACGCACCGCCTCGACGCCGTACGCACCGTCCCGACGCCATACGCAGCGTCTTGACGCCGTACGTCACGCGCGAAATTCCCGCCGACTTCGCTCGAACTTCACATCAATCACTCGACCTCCGCGAGGCCCCCGCTTCCGATTGGGTCGCGCTCGACGCATGCAGCCGCATGCTGGTGGGACCGGCCCTGTACGGGGATCACTCGACCTCCGCGCGGCCCCCGCGCGGCTCCCGCGCGGTCCCCGCTTCCGGTTTGGTCGCGCTTGCCGCATGCAGTCGCGTGCTCGTGGGACAGGCCCTTAAGGGTAATTCTATAAGGTGTTATGCTGTTTCGCTTTCATTTCCCAATTGATGACATTGGACTTTTCTCTGGAGCTGATACGTTAAATTGCTGAAATGGTCTTCTGCTCCCTGATTCTTCTATTTTCCTCTATCTGTTATACGTTAGTTCGAAATGATTGTACCTATGCACGAAATATCTGTTCTGCATGGATAACATGCAAAACACAGGTGTGTTTTTTTTTACTGTACCTCGGTATATTTCACAATAAGAAACCTAATCCTAAACCTGTACCTGAAACCTAACGTGCCTCGCATCTTAATTGTTTACGACTCCGCCACGCCAGTGGGAGGTCTTAAATGTGAGACAAGTATTGCATCATCTGTCGCTCTAGCAGTGCACTTCAGAACCGTTAAATAAGAATTTCTGCATCTGCTTGAATTAATCTTTTGTGTTTTTACAAAAAGCTCGAATTCTACGTGAATGTCCGTTTCTTAGGACAAAGATAAACCGGAATTACGCAATGCGCTTCGCGCATATGTTGTTCATTCTTACAAATTTACGGATAAATCAACGTTTGATGAGTATAAAGAACGATATTCAGCATGACATTCTACATCATGAACTATAGTTTACATTCTGTATCTTCATCTTTGCTCTATCTATTGTACAAGTTTGAACTGTTTCCATCTACATATGATGTATCTGAACATTTTGAATAACATGCAAAACAAAGATTTCCACTGTACCCTAGTCCCCATGGCAGTAATAGACCTTACCTAAGCTTACCAAACCAAATAATCTGCGGTGTGTAACAACCATGTCCAGAGCGGTAATGATGGAGACAGTACACGATGAAGATTGGAGTCGATGTTTATGTATAAGAGAAGGTGATTAATGGTTAACAACAAATTAATTGTTGGACAAGTGCTAAGAGGCGCCGTAAGGGGATAGGATCTATCATCGACGCTAGGCCCATCAACCAGGTTTGGCAAATATCCTTCTAAACCTAACCTGTTTTTGTACCTTTCTAAAGGTTTATTTTACAGTGCGATAGAGATTAGAGAGAGAGATTCCTTTATTTGTCATTCAGACCTTTCGGTCTGAACGAAATTTCGTTGCCTGCAGTCATACATATAATAATAAATGACAAAACACACATTAAACACAAATTAACATCCACCACAGTGAGTTCACCAGGTACCTCCTCACTGTGATGGAGGCAAAAGTCTTAAAGTCTCTGTCTCTTCCCGCTTTCTTCTCCCTCTGCGCTGAGGCGATCCAGGCTTCTGATGCTGTGGCCCCGCCGGGCGACGGTAAGCCAGTCCAGCGGCCGAATCCGTGCTCCGTGACGGGCCGGCTCAAACTCCGCGGCCCGGGGTGGTCGAAGCTGCCGAAGCTGCCGCCCTCCAGTCCAGCGGACGCAGCTGTAGTTGCGGGAGCCCCAGAAAAACAGGTCACCAACCTGTGACCTGCGCGCTCCCGACGATGTCGTCCACCGGGCCCGCGGCCGAGCCTCCGGATTCAGGTCGCCACCAGCGTCCCCGGTCGCCACCGCCGGAACGCCACCGCCACCGCCGGAACGCCACCGCAGCTCCGAAGCCGGCCAGCCTCGCGCTCCCGAAGATGTCGTCCACTGGGCCAGCTGCGGCCGAGCCTCCGGATTCAGGTCGCCACCAGTGTCCTCGGTCGCCACCGCCGCGACGCCCGCCACCGCCAGAACGCCACCGCAGCCCCGAAGTTGGCCAGCCTCGCGCTGGTAAGTCCTGGCTCTGCCTCGGAGCCTCGAGTCGGTCGGTCGCTCGCAGTTGGAGTTGGAGGCCGGCAGATCGCAGTTGGGTTGGAGGCCGGCAGCTCCGCCATTTTGGCCTCAGCGCAGACGGAGGCAGAGAAGGGGGATACGACAAGAAAAAGTCGCATTCCCCCGAAGGAAGAGACAAAAGTCATGTTTCATCCCCCACCCCCCCACCACACACATACACAACCCAATAAACTAAAATGTAACTGAAACAGGACAAAAGAAAACAACAAAAAAAGTAAAAACAGACGGACTACAGGCGAGCCGCTGCTGTACGACAGCGCCGCCACTTCCGGATATAGCACCTGCCTCATCTCCCTCCTCCGACAGGTCAATCCACACACCTACCATGCTTTGTTTAAACAATTTTCCCCTGGTGTTCACTCACGCCTCACCTTGAACCATGCCCCATAGATCTCGATTTTCCTACTATGGTTAAAAGGTTGTGTATTGAACCTATATTGCCTCTCATGATCGTGTATACACGTCCTCTTGTGCTCCAATAAATAAAGTCCAGACTCCTAAACTTTTCCGTTTCGCTCAGCCATTCAAGTCCTGGCGACATCCCTGTAAATCTCTTCTGTACCCTGTCCAGCTTAACACAGTCTTTCCAATCAACAGGATGACCAAAACTGGACTCAACTCTCTGTGAGGCCTCATCAATGTCTTGTACACGTGTAATATGACCTCCCAACATCCATATTCAAAACTCTGATTGATGATGGCCCATGTGCCAAAAGCCTTCTTGACCACCCTATCTACTTGTGACGCCACTTTCATGGAGCTACAGTATGTATCTGCAATGTTGGATCCCTCTACACGACGACAATGCCCCGAGTTCAACAATTCACTATGTAAGTCCTGCGCTGGTTTAACTTCCCTAAATGCAAAACTTAACAATGATCAACACTAAACTCCAACACAACTCCACATTCCAACTGCTCAACGGCTCAAGGTCCTGTTGTCATTCTTAACAACCATCTTCGCTATCGACAATACTACCAACCTCGGTGACATCGGCAAACTTATTAATGATGTATAAATTCTCATCCAAATCCTTGATATAGATGACAAACAGCAATGGGTCGAGCACCCGACCCCTTAAGTGTGTATGAATCATTGGTGACATGCCGAATGTCCTCAGATTCCGTTTGATGTGCCTTTTACCTGACGCATCAATATGGTCGATGCCCGAGAGATCTTTGGTAACATGATGCCATGGAATTTCAAAATTGTCAACCATTTCCACTTTGGCCCCATAGATGCAGATTGGGGCAGGGTACTCCATCAAGATTCCTGCAGACAACAACTATCTCCTTCTTCTTGCTGACTGTGTGAGAGGGTGCTCTCCTGATACCAACTTATTGCTCAGCTCCCTGTCTTGCTCCGTCTCGTCATTGGTCATGATCCGTCCACCACAGAGTTGTAATCTGCAAACTTGTAGATGTGGTCATAGCCGAATTTGGTCACACAGTTCTGAATGTACAGTGAGGGGACTGCATCTGAGCCAGTTGCACACCACATATTCACTCGCAGGATAGCCAATCTTTCGCCCGCCACAGTAACCATTGGTAAAGATGAACCTGAGACTGACTGGGCAGGTGAAAATCATCCAGACATTCTGTTCAAGCGGGCAGAGAACGCATTGAGCTTCACGGGGAGGGAAGCATTGTTTGCGATCGGTGTTGCTCGCCTTCGCTTTATAGCACGTTCCAGCGCGCAAGCCTTTCCACAATCTGCGGGTATCCGTCTCATTGCCTCGGGTCTCCAGCTTGGTCCGGAATTCCCTTTTGGTCCTTAATGGTTCTGCGACAGTCATAGATATATTTCCTGTGCCACACGGCATAATCTGTCGTGAACGCTGCAGACTTGGGACGGCACTGTGTCCGTGTATCGCTGCCATCCGGAAATCCCAGAGAACTGAGCCCTTTGTTCTCCCTTCTGTGGCCGACGTTTGGGCGCCGGGGACTCGGGCTAGAAGGCGACAATGCTGATCCGCTCTATCGCTCGTTTTATCTTGGACGGAGCTCCCTGCGATTTCTCTGAAGTTTTTAATATCAAATTCGCCATTTTTTACTCCCGATTGGGCGATGGTTCCGTTGCCTCGGCTGATGGATCCTTGGTGTGTTGAGGGTCTGAGTCTCGGACTACAGGGGAAAACCGTGAATCT
>JAXLNO010002762.1:0-79272 GCA_038087875.1 Malacoraja senta | reverse complement strand
ATTACCTAGGGTTCACAATTAACTCCGAACACATGGTAATCACTTTGCCAAAAGATATAAAAGCTGCAGTTAATTGAAGGTTGCATAAAACCCATTAACGAGGACACACATTCAATTAGAGAAGTGGCAAGTTTGCTAGGCAAATTAATTGCAGGGTTTCCAGCGGTCACGTTTGGACCATTGCATTATCAATGTTTACAGAGAGCTAAGGTACAAGCGTTAAAAATGAATAGAGGGCATTTTGATAGGCCCATGAAATTAACAATTCAATCCATTACAGAAATAGAATGGTGGATTAACAATGTTTCTAATGCTTCCAGAAAAGTTCTGGTAGAAACACCTTCCGTCACTCTACAGACTGATGTAAGTGTGCTGAGTTGGGGCGCTACTAACATGATTTCCAGCTGTGGAGGTAGGTGGGAATGTGAATGAAGTGCCTTTGCTGGAAATCTGGGAATCAATTATCTAGAGCTATTAGGCGCATTTTACGGCCTTAGAGCTTATTGCACTGATATGGGAATGTGCATGTTCAGGTACAGTTTGACAATACTACAGCTGTAGCATACATAAATCACATGGGTGGTATAAAATCAGAATCATGTGATAAATTGGCAAATGAAATTTGGACCTGGGGTATTGCCAGAAAAATTGGCTGTCAGCAATATATTTACCAGGTAAAAATTAATACAATTGCAGACAAAAGATCTATGTAAATTTAATGATAATACAGAATGGATGTTAAATCGGAAAATATTCACACAAGTTATCACACAATTTGGAATGCCAGAAAGTGATCTGGTTGCATCAAGATTGAACCACCAGTTGACTAAAGTATGCGTCATGGGAACCTGATCCTGGAGCAGTAGTGGTGGATGCTTTCTCGCTACATTGGGGTGGTATGTTTCTGTATGCTTTTCCACCATTTTGTTTAATCCACAAATGCATACAGAAAATTAAACAAGATTCAAGCCTCAGGGATTTTGGTAGTACCAGATTGGCCTACACAGGTATGGTACCCACTGGTGTTAAAAATGATCAAAAACCCCTTATGGTTATTCAAAAGCAGATTGAACTGCTTGTACACCCTGTGACTAATGAATCACATCCTTTACATAATCGTATTGGTTTGTTGATTTGCAGATTCTAAGAAGGCATATCTTGGAAAAGGATTATCAGACCGTACGGTGGATGTTATGACAGCAGCCTGGAGGAATAGTACCCAGAAGCAGTACATTTCCTATTTAAAGAAATGGGAGGTGTTTTGTTCAGGAAAGAATATTGCATATAACACAGTAGAAATTTCAGATGTAATAGAGTTTCTTTCAACTCTACACTATGAATTGAAATTAAGTTATAGTGCAATTAATACTGCACGAAGTGCACTCTCTGCATATTTAAGCAGTGAATCAGAACAAACTCCAATTGGAGAACATCCTTGGGTCTGTAGGTTTATGAAAGGAATTTCAACTCTAATCCTCCCAGACCCAGGTATACAGAAATTTGGAATGTAAAAGATGTACTGATGTTCCTAAGGAGTTGGAATCCAGTTGAAACCCTGTCATTATCCAAAATTACCATGAAATTGGTTATGCTCATGGCATTAGTTTCAGCGCAGAGAGTTCAAACATTACAGAAACTCAGAATTGATAGAATGAAAGTAGGGCAAAATGCCGTGACATTCTATGTCTATGATTTACTGAAGCAAAGTAGACCTGGGTCCACAGGATGCAAGTTGAATTTTTAGCATTACCTACAGATTCACGACTGTGTGTAGTAACATATGTGAAATGTTACATAGAAACAACAAAAGTTTTAAGAGGCGCCGAATTGGCATTTTTTATTAGTCATAAAAAGCCTCATAAGAAAGTATCAACACAAACAATTCACGATGGTTGAAACAGGTGTTGAGATATTCAGGTATTGATACTGATAAATTTAAATCTCATTCCACGAGGGCGGCATCAACATCAGCGGCCAGGGATTCAGCGTGCCAATAGACCTTATTCTCGCAGCCGCAGGGATGGGCAAGTGAACAGATGTTTCACAAGTATTCCACAAGGAGATTAAAGATCTCAGAGGGTTTGGTGATGCCATGCTGGATACAGTATTAAATCCCCCATTATAAATGGGCCTAATTTTAGTTATTTTTATTAAAATAAATAAAACCATTAACTGATTACATTCAAATGTTGTGGTTATGCATTGTTGATTGTGCTTACTCAAATAGAGTCAATCGATGCAGTGAACACCTGGATTTGAATCCACGGTGTGAAATCACAGAGCTTTGAAATCTTCACGTAGTCACTCACGTGACTCCGAAGTAAAATAGTAAGATTAAACGAGAACTTACCAGTTTGAAGTTTGATCTTTATTTTATGAGGAGTAACGTTGAGGGATTACGTGCCCTCCGCTCCCACCCTCATAAAAAGATCAAGCTGGTAGTTCTAAGTCTTTAGCATCTTACTATCATACTTCAGTAATTATCGTCTGTGATTGTCACTCCGCTGCTTTGAAAGATTGACGCGTGTGCGGCTGGACGGGGCTTCTTCACGTAATCCCTCAACGTTACTCCTCATAAAATAAAGATCAAACTTCAAACTTGGTAAGTTCTCGTTTAATCTTACTATTAAATCTTTCCCCCCTCACTCTGGTTCTTGACTAACGAGGCAGCAGCTCTGCTGGTTGTGCCACTGTACTTCCCTGTCCACAACTGTATCCAGGCAGGCACAAAGCACCTTGAGTTTACAATAGAAGCATGGAGTGGCCCTGTGCAAATCGTGGAACCTCCAGCCATATTGAGTTCCACCTGCCCTACCTGTCACAAGATCTGCAAACCCCCCACAAGACGACGCTGCCATTTCACGAATCTACAAAATTGAAGTGGAAGCAAGTCATCCTAGTCACCAGGGGACTGTTTCCGCAAAAGAACACTGGAATGCATTACTAACAAGATTTGCATCAATAGTTTGCATCAATAGTTTCCGCAGCAGATAGTGGAGCAGTATGTTGCAGCAGAGATCTTGCCGAGTTAATATCACCCATAGCCTCTTGGGTTAAAGAGTGAAAGAAACACGGTATCAAACTCTGATTATTTGCTAGCTATGTGGGTGTACGTGAGAGAGTGTGGGGAGGTAGAGAGTGCGAGAGAGGTGGGGTGGGGGGGAGTGGGAGAGAGAAATGTAGAGAGAGAGAAATTGGATTGCCGTACTGTACTTGTATTCTTGATTCCAGGTGCCAAAGCACACAGTGAAGAAGGAGCACTGGGAAACCTCCCAGAGAAACGGGTTGAAAAGTTTGAGAAAAAGAGAAGGAACTCAGCAGGGAGTATTACTGATAACTCCCTGAATAAATAAGGTTCTGATTTCCAATTATACATTGCTAGACTAAGATACGAGAGTTCTCGTCAGTACTGACAAGTGCCTTGACTACACTTCTTACAGAAAACTTAAAAGCATCCTTGAATATTAAGATCAAAACAACCTGTTGGCGGCACGGTGGCGCAGTGGTAAAGTTGCTGCCTCACAGCGCCAAATACCAGGTTTATTCCCGGCTACGGGTGCTGTCTGTACGGGTGCTACAGAGTGTGTATGTTCGCCCCGTGACCTTGGTGGGTTTTCTCAGGAAGCTCCAGTTTCCTCCCACACTCCACAGACGTACAGGTCTGTAGGTTAATTGGCTTGGTAACATTTTAATTTGTTCCTTGTGGGTGTAGAATAGTGTTATTCTGCGGGGATCGTTGTTCGGCACGGATTCGGTGGGTCAAAGGACCTGTTTCCACACTGTTAGTTCACTGTTAGTGCTCTAAACTAAACTAAATTAACAAAGGGCTGATGGAATAGAGAAATAACTTATTCAATTTGTTCCACTGTCTGCACCATCTTTCAGAGCCTGTTTTCACCATCGAGTCCTGGGGCACCTAAACAGGCACTTCAGCTCAACTCGACCAAGATGACCCATCTAAGCTAGACCCATTTGCCCGCATTTGCCGCATATCGCTCTAACCTTTCCTATCCATGTACCTGACCAATTGACTTTTAAATGTTGCAATAGTACCTGCCTCACCTACATTCTCTGACAGCTTGCTCCATATACTAGGTATGTTACAAAACTTACCTTCAGCGACGTTGCAGTTATGTCACTGCCCGTGTGCGCGACTTTGACGCCTTTGGGAGGGGGGCGGGTTTAAAATGCGATGTTTCGGTAGCCTATTCAAATCGATGTCTGTCAGGTAAATTAGCTGCTGAAGAAAAATCGCTTCGACTGCCGTTTTATTAAGTTTATTCAAATTAACGCTGGATAATTAAATTGTTGGAGTAAAATTAAAATCATCTTCAAATGCCGTCAACGCCGACAACGGGACGGATTTCACGCACGGGACAAGGCAAGGTACGCCGTTTATTTTTTCATATAAACTTGCTTCTTAGGATGCCTTTAATAAAAATTTTCAAGTTGCGAAAATGTGACTATGTAAATATACCAACCGGCAGTATTTCCCTGCTGATATTGGGGTTTAATTCACTGCAAACGCAACGTTCCAAACCAGCGCGTTCCACAAAATCCCACTCGCAAGATGATTTAAATGCCCATTAATTTACAGGAATTAAACACTAAATTCCTTCCATTTGGCCTATAAATTAATGACAATGAGATTTAAAAATAATGTTATATTGTGAATTCTTGTGTGAATGTTATTTGGACACTTAGGCTTTTTAAAAATGTTAACTTTTTCTTAAGAAATGGATAGATATTTAGATCTAGTAATTGAATTTTGTAATTAGCTACAATTGGGTAACCAACTAATTATATGCTTTGTAATCCAAGTAAGATTGTTTCATATTTGTTTCAGAATGCTTCAATCTATAATAACTGAAAATTTCATTAAGTTCTCTTAATTTTTAAGAAAGTTATGGGCTATTGACTGTCCTTGATCACAGCTTTTGTGTTAAGTCAATGGAAAAGCAATAGGGAACAAGATGCTAATTTCCGAGTATGAAAATGGCCATAACTTTTTTAAGACTGAAGATGTGAAAGTGAATTAGGTGTCGAATTAAACTTCGTTTTATGCTTTATCTGATGGGATAAATTGCAGACTTGTTTTTTAAAATCTCAAAATTTTGTAACATTGCTACATATACCCAACACCCATCTTCATTTATTTCTGAACCCGTCACCCTTTGCTGAACTACAAACCTTTTAATCAATGTGACATCTGCCTCCACAACTACTAAAATAAGATTGAAGCTGAAAACCCGCAGCAATCTCAGGCATGACTAAAGGGAATGCAAACCGTTCTTGCGTTATCTGCAAGAAATATTGATGCTATGGATGATGATCTTCATCAGGATTCATATACCAGCCAGTGAGTAGCATTTCTGATGAAGAGTCACACTGAGACTTGTTGCTATCAGGCCTACAACGTGATTCCAGCATTTTCTTCCAGTATTTTCTGCACTGGGTGGCATCTTATTCCAGAAGCTTATTATTGTGAATAAATCATTCAACATGGTAAAT
This sequence comes from Malacoraja senta, assembly GCA_038087875.1. NCBI lineage: Eukaryota > Metazoa > Chordata > Chondrichthyes > Rajiformes > Rajidae > Malacoraja > Malacoraja senta. Next base: position 73,761 of record JAXLNO010002762.1, on the reverse strand, counting down.
TAGACTGTAGTTTGGAACCAAGCCTTCTATAATGACCTGTCTATTTTTGCATTAGATATTTCTTCATATCTGATGCTAATATTTTTATTTATTTATGTTAAAACTTCATTCTTATCCTATGCACATTATTTTTTTACAGGGGTAAATTATTTATGGGTTAAATTGCAGACATTGCACAATTGGACAAGGCTCTTCAAGTGACAGCTCTGTTTCTTTTCTTTTCTCATTCGCACTCCTAACCAACATTAAAAATTGTAAGAATAGGAGGAGTAGGCCATTTGGTCCTTCTTCCTGTGGGGATGTTAATGTTAAATCCTATCGTGTATTGTGTTCTTTTTATTCGTGTGGCTGTATGGTAACTCAAATCTCACTGTACCAATTGGTGCATGTGACAATAAAGGTAACTTGAACTCTTCCTTGCTCTGCCATTCAGCAAAATCGTGGCTGATTTTCCACCTCAGCGACACTTTACCGCACAAACCCATAGAAAGGCATTGGTAGAGTGGATGCGGAGAGGATGTTTCCACTGGTTGGAGAGTCTAGGACCAGAGGTCATAGTCTCAGAATTAAAGGGTGCTCTTTTAGAAAGGAGGTGAGGAGGAAATTCTTTAGTCAGAGGGTAGTTAATCTGTGAAACTCATTGCCACAGAGGGCTGTGGAGGCCAAGTAAGTGGATATATTTAAGGCAGAGATAGCATGCAGCATATAATCCTCCAACATTTTCGCCACCTCTAACAGGATCCCAATACTGGCCACATATTCCCATCTCCACCCCTTTCTGCTTTCCGCAGAGACCGTTCCCTCCGCAACTCCCTGGTCAACTCATCCCTACCCACCCAAACCACCCCCCCCCCCAGGTACTTTCCCCTGCAACCGCGGGAGATGCAACACCTATCCCTTTACCTTCCCCCTCGACTCCATCCAAGGACCTCAACAGTCTTTTCAGGTGAGCAGAAGTTCACTTGCACCTCCTCCAACCTCATCTACTGTATCTGCTGTTCCAGGTGTCAACTCCTGTACATCGGCAAGACTCAGTCCGCCTTAACCTAGTCAAGTCAAGTCAAGTCACATTTATTTATATAGCACATTTAAAAAACAACTCTCGTTGGCCAAAGTGCTTTACATTTGTTATAAGAATAATATAAACAAACAAACTACATACGTATATACATATAGCCCTTGCTCAGAGGACGTCAAGAAAGGCTTGGGAGTATAGATAAGTTTTTAGTCTTGACTTAAAGGAGTCGATGGAGGGGGCAGTTCTGATGGGAAGGGTCTCCTACCTGATGGCTGTTCCTACCTGATCTCCCGGTTGTTCAGCACTTTAACTCCCACTCCCATTCCCAATCTGACCTTTCTGTCTTGGGCCTCCTCCATTGTCAGAGTGAGGCGAGCACAAATTGGAGGAACTGCACCTCATATTTCACTTGGGTAGCTTACACACCAGCGGAATGAACATTGACTTCTCTAATTTCAAATAGCCCTTGCTTTCCCTCTCTCTCTACCCCCTCCCCCTTCCCAGTTCTCCCACCAGTCTTACTGTCTCTGACTACATTCTATCTCTGTCCCCTGACATCAGTCTGAAGAAGGGTCTCGACCGGAAACGTCACCCATTCCTTCTCTGCAGAGATGCTACCTCTCCTGCTGAGTTACTGCATTTGTGTCTACCTTAAACAAATTCTTGATTAGAACGGATGCTAATGTTCCTGCCTCCACTGAGGATAAGGCAGGAAAATGTGATTAGGAGGCAGAGATCAGCAATGATTTAATGGCGGAGTAGACTCGATGGGCCGAATGGCCTAATTCTACTCCTATAACCCGTGAACTTGTAAACCCCATATCCCACAATTTCATTAATATCTACAAATCAATCAAACACGGTCTTGAACAAACTCAGTGATTGGGCCTCCACTGCCCCCTTGGGTAGTATATTCCAAAGATTCACCAGCCTTGGGATGAAGAAATTGTTGTTCGGCTCTGGCCTGAATAGCCGATCCTCTTTTTTGAGACTGTGAACAATGGTTCTATAAACCAAGATTCCTTTGGCTGGGTTTCAATTTGAACACCAGATTCACCCTGTCAATCCCCTATTAAATTTTATACATTTTAATGCGGTCACCTCTCTTTACAAGCTCGAGAGTATGGACTGGGTTTACCTAATTGGTTCCCATATTCCAAACCCGCCATTCTAGGACATCAATCCAATGAACTTTCACCATGTTATAGATTCATAGTCATAGGGTGATACAGTGTGGAAAGGCCCAACTTGCCCACACCGACCAACATGTCCCAGCTACACTAGTCCCATCTGCCCGAGTTTGGTTCATTTCCCTCCAAACCTGTCCTAAGCATGTCTTTCCATTTCAAGTATCTTCAAGTATTTCAAATTTCATGTTCCTTCTATTTTAAGTATATCTTTTCTAAACTTGGAAGATCACGCCTCCACACGATATTCTATATTCTGTCTCTCCAACACTTTACATAATAGGAATATGAAACTCTACTCTTGTGCTCAAAACCTCCTAAAAAATGGCCTCCATAATTCCTTGTTGACACTGCATTTTACTTCCAACACACAGATGCTCGGGTAAATTCTGAACACCAACATTTTGCAATTTGAAATACATTATTTTGCCTATTTCTTTCTAATAAAACCCATGAATTTGCACATTCCACGTTATATTCTAGGTCCACGACCCTGCCCATTCACATAGCTTGTCAGTGTCTCCCTGAAGCCACTTAGAACTCACCACACTGCCACCTTGCTTTGTATCGTCAACAAGCTTGGATATATTACACTTGACTTTCTCCGCAAAATCATTGATATACATCAAAACAGCTGGGTTACAAACACCAATCTCTGCAGCACTTCACTGTTTATAGCCTCCCAACTCAAAAGTGTTATTTTATCTGCTTTCCCTGCCTTAAAATCTGTTTGTACCCACAATCCCGCATATTCAAATCTTGTTTGATGACCACGTGTAGAATCTTATCAAATACTTCCTCAAATGCCATATATACCACAATCTGTCTTTCTACTTTATGTATTCTATTAGTCACAACCTAAAAAATTAAAACAGATTATTCAAACACAATTTCCCTTTCATAAATTCTTGTTGAGTCTGCCCAATCCTATTACTGATGAAAGGCGCTGTTACCTTTTCCATAATAATTATTTTCCCTGCTACTATGTTAGGCTAACATCTTATTCCCGTTTCCTCTCTCCCTCATTTCTTAAACAGTGAGATTACATTCACCATCTTTCAATCCGAGGAATCATTCCAGGGTCTTTGGAATTTACATGGAAACATAGAAACATAGAAAATAGGTGCAGGAGGAGGCCATTCGGCCCTTCGAGCCAGCACTGCCATTCATTGTGATCATGGCTGATCGTCCCCTATCAATAACCCGTTCCTGCCTTCTCCCCATATTCCTTGACTCCACTAGCCCCTAGAGCTCTATCTTAACTCTCTCTTAAATCCATCCAGTGACTTGGCCTCCATTGCCCTCTGTGGCAGGGAATTCCATAAATTCACAACTCTCTGGGTGAAAAAGTTTTTTCTCACCTCAGTCTTAAATGACCTCCCCTTTATTCTAAGACTGTGGCCCCTGGTTCTGGACTCGCCCAACATTGGGAACAATTTTCCTGCATCTAGCTTGTCCAGTCCTTTTATAATTTTATATGTTTCTATAAGATCCCCCTCATCCTTCTAAACTCCAGTGAATACAAGTCCTCACCTAGTCCTCACCTTTCACCCCACCAGCCGTCACATACAACAAGTGATCCTCCGTCAGTTTCGCCACCTCCAACGTGACCCCACCACTCGCCACATCTTCCCATCTCCCCCTATGTCTGCCTTCCGCAAAGACCGCTCCCTCCGTAACTCCCTTGTCAATTCTTCCCTTCCCTCCCATACCACCCCCTCCCCTGGTACTTTCCCTTGCAACCGCAAGAGATGCAACACTTGTCCCTTCACTTCCCCCCTCCACTCCATTCCAGGACCCAAGCAGTCGTTCCAGGTGCGACAGAGGTTCACCTGCATCTCCTCCAACCTCATCTATTGCATTCGCTGCTCTAGATGCCAGCTGATCTACATCGGTGAGACCAAGCGGAGGCTTGGCGATCGTTTCGCCGAACACCTCCGGTCGGTCCGCAATAACCAACCTGAACTCCCGGTGGCTCAGCACTTCAACTCCCCCTCCCATTCCGTATCTGACCTCTCTGTCCTGGGTCTCCTCCATGGCCACAGCGAGCAACACCGTAAATTGGAGGAAATGCACCTCATATTCCGCTTGGGCAGTCTACACCCTGGTGGCCTGAACGTTGAATTCTCCCAATTCTGCTAGCCCTGGCTGTCCCCTCCCCTTCATCAGCCATCTGGTTGTCTCCTCCCCTCCCCCAACCCTCGGGCTCCTCCTCCTCCTTTTCCTTTTTTCCTTTCTTCTCCCCACCCCCTATCAGTCTGAAGAAGGGTTTCGGCCCGAAACGTTACCTATTTCCTTCGCTCCATAGATGCTGCTGCACCCGCTGAGTTTCTCCAGCATTTTTGTGTACCTTCCAGTGAATACAAGCCTAGTCTTTTCAATCTTTCCTCATATGACAGTCCCACTATCCCAGGGATCAATCTCGTGAACCTACGCTGCACTGCCTCAATCACAAGGATGTCCTTCCTCAAATTAGGAGACCAAAACTGTACACAATACTCCAGATGTGATCTCACCAGAGCCCTATACAACTGCAGAATAACCTCTTTACTCCTATACTGAAATCCTCTGGTTATGAAGGCCAACATTCCATTAGCTTTCTTCACTGCCTGCTCTACCTGTAAGCCAACTTTCAGTGACCGGTGTACAAGTACACCCAGGTCTCGCTGTACCTCCCCCTTACCTAACCTAACCCCATTGAGATAATAATATGCACCCTTGCTTTTGCCGCCAAAGTGGATAACCTCACATTTATCTATATTATACTGCATCTGTCACGCATCTGCCCACTCACTCAACCTGTCCAGGTCACCCTGCAACCTCCTAACATCCTCTTCACAGTTCACACTGCCACCCAGCTTTGTGTCATCCGCAAACTTGCTAGTGTTGCTCCTAATTCCCTCTTCCAAATCATTAATATATATGGTAAACAGTTGCGGCCCCAACACCGAGCCTTGCGGCCCTCCACTTGCCACTGCCTCCCATTTTGAAAAGGACCCGTTCACTCCTACTCTTTGCTTCCGGTCTGCCAACCAATTTTCTATCCATGTCAACACCCTACCCCCAATACCATGTGCTCTCATTTTAGTCACCAGTCTCCCGTGCGGGACCTTATCAAAGGCTTTCTGAAAGTCTAGATACACTACATCCACTGGCACCCCTTCATCCATTTTACTTGTCACATCCTCAAAAAATTCCAGAAGATTAGTCAAGCATGATTTCCCTTTGATAAATCCATGTTGACTTCGACTAATCCTTTTACTGCGATCCAAATGCCCCATTATTACCTCTTTAATAGTTGACTCCAGCATCTTTCCCACCACCGAAGTCAGTCTAACTGGTCTGTAATTCCCCGTTTTCTCTCTCGCTCCTTTCTTGAAAAGTGGGATAACATTAGCTATCCTCCAATCCGCAGGAACTGATCCTGAATCTATTGAACATTGGAAAGTGATCACCAATGCGTCCAATATTTCTAGAGCCACCTCCCTGAGGACCCCGGGATGCAGACCATCAGGCCCAGGGAATTTACCATCCTTCAGTCCCATTAGCCTACCCAATACTATTTCTCGCCTATTGAAAATTTCTTTCAGTTCCTCTACCCCCTTAGATCCTCTGTCCTCCAGTACATCTGGGAGATTGTTTGTGTCTTCCTTAGTGAAGACAGATCCGAAGTACCTATTCAACTCTTCTGCCATTTCCTTGTTGCCCATAATAATTTCACCCATGTCTGCCTTCAAGGGACCCACATTTGACTTTGCTACTCTTTTTCCCTTAACATATCTAAAGAAGCTTTTACTGTCCTTCTTTATATTCCTGGCCAGCTTCCCCTCGTACTTAATTGAGTTTGAGTTTAAGTTTAGTTTATTGTCATGTGTACCGAGGTTCAGTGAAAAGCTTTAGTTTTGTGCTAACCAGCCAGCGGAAACACAATACACGATTACCGTCTCCGGTACGGGGTTGGTATTGATGGCACTGCCCTGAGCTGGTTCATCTCCTACCTCAAAGGTAGGAGTTTCTCGACTAACATAGGCAACTCTTTCTCCTCCCCAGCTAATCTCTGCTGTGGGGTTCCACATGGTTCCATCCTTGGCCCCATTCTCTTTTCCCTGTATATGCTCCCCTTAGGCCAAGTCATTGAAAGGCACGGCATTTCTTTCCATTGCTACGCAGATGATACACAACTCTATCTCCCCCTGAAGCCCAAAAACCAATCAAATCTGCTTAAACTTACCCGCTGCCTCGAGGATATAAAGTGTTGGATGGCCCAAAACTTCCTCCAACTAAACGAGAGTAAGTCTGAGGTCATCCTTCTCGGCCCCTCGGGCTCAATCAAAATAATAGCAGGCAGCCTTGGAAGCCTTACCCCACTACTCAAACCTCACGTCAAAAACCTTGGCATGATATTTGACTCAGCACTGAAATTTAACAAACAAGTCAATACCGTGGTTAAAGCAAGCTTCTTTCAGCTTCGGACGATAGCTAAAATAAAACAATTCCTCCAGTTTGATGACCTCAAAAAGATCATCCACACATTTATCTCCTCCCGCCTAGATTACTGCAACTTCCTTTACACTGGCATCAGCTAATCTTCCCTGTCCCGCCTGCAACTGGTCCAAAACGCCACAGCGAGACTCCTGATGGGCACCCGAAAAAGGGTCCACATCACCCCGATCCTGGCCTCTCTCCACTGGCTTCCTGTGCGGTTCCGTATAAATTTCAAGATCCTCCTCTATGTCTACAAAGCCCTCAATGGGCTTGCCCCCACCTACATTTAAAGCCTTCTCACCCACCACACCACCTCTAGGTCCCTCAGATCGGCCGACTTGGGGTTACTGAACATCCCGCCGTCTAGGCATAAGCTCAGGGGCGACCGCGCCTTTGCGGTTGCAGCTCCTAGGCTGTGGAACAGCATCCCCCTTCCCATCAGAACTGCCCCCTCCATCGACTCCTTTAAGTCAAGACTAAAAACGTATCTATACTCCCAAGCCTTTCTTGACATCCTCTGAGCGAGGGCTATATGTGTATATGTATGTAGTTTGTTTGTTTATATTATTCTTATAACAAATGTAAAGCACTTTGGCCAACGAGAGTTGTTTTTTAAATGTGCTATATAAATAAATGTGACTTGACTTGACTTACATTTAAGCCATCCATAGAATACAGATATATGATAAAGGGAATAATGTGAATAACGTTTAGTGCAAGATAAAGCAAGTAAAGCTGGGAGGAAACTGTCCCTGAATCTGGAGGTGTGCATTTTTACACCTATACCTTTAGGCTATCAATTGCCTTAATTTCCCTGGTTCTTGTATCAAAGCAAAATATCTATAATTGGAGAAAGCTGATTTTGTTTAGCTCCATGCTTACTCATAACCTGTAGTGCTTCACCACATCTGGGAAGTTTTCTGTGTTCTCCATGAAGTTTCCATTAGTGGGAGAGTCTAGAACTAGAGGTCATAGCCTCAGAATTAAAGGACGTTCTTTTAGAAAGGAGATGAGGAGAAATTTCATTAGTCAGAGGGTGGTGAATCTGTGGAATTCTTTGCCACAGAAGGCTGTAGAGGCCAAATCAGTGGATATTTTTAAGGTAGAGATAGATAGATTTTTAACTAGTACGGGTGTCAGAGGTTATGAGGAGAAGGCAGGAGAATGCGGTTATGAGGGAGAGATAGATCAGCCATGATTGAATGGCGGAGTAGACTTGATGGGCCGAATGGCATAATTCTACTCCTATGCCATGACCTTGTGAGTATAAAATATTGAACTCTTCTAACTATAACACATCAGTGACTGAACATCTTTGAATTTTACTGCATTGCTTTGCTAAAATGTCTTATATGTCTTCATGAATGACACCATGTTTTAAAGCTTTCTAACCTTGCCTTTGGTCCGCAGTTCAATATCAATGGTGAATATTCACCATTGTACACACAGCAACTGAAAGTAACACAAAACATATTGATCTGATCATCATGCCACGAGTAGAGAGATACATTGAGAGGCTAGTGTTTCAAGCTAATGAAGTCCATTTAAAGTTAGTGCTGAGAACATATTCATTCAACTCAGTATATGTCTGAACATGAGCCACTGTATCAATTGACCATTTGAGAATGCACAGTGGGAAAGAAATGGAGAAATCTCAGCAGTAGAAGCATCATATTGATGGCATGGTGACACAGCTGGTGGAGTTGCTGTGTGGAAATTGCACTCTTCCTGTGACTGCGTGGATAAGTTCCCAATTAAATACTAACAATATCTTGGCCTGGAGTTTGCAAGGAATTGTTGCAACATTCTCCTTGTAAGTGTCCGGAAAATCCATGTTTAGTCCACACTGACCAGTTATCACCCATACACAATGGGGTCAAGGAAAGAGCGTTCACGTCGCGGCCCTGTTTTCAGCAATCTTTCCCCCACCACGCTCAAGAAGCACAAGAAGCGCAAGACAGGCACCATTGTTTGCAGATGCCGAGAAGTGTGTTCAGCTCTGGCTGAACAACTTAGAAACATAGAAACATAGAAAATAGGTGCAGGAGTAGGCCATTCAGCCCTTCGAGCCTGCACTGCCATTCAATATGATCATGGCTGATCATCCCACTCAGTATCCTGTACCTGCTTTCTCTCCATACCCCCTGATCCCTTTAGCCACAAGGGCCACATCTAACTCCCTCTTAAATATGGCCAATGAACTGGCCTCAACCACCTTCTGTGGCAGAGAATTCCACAGATTCACCACTCTCTGTGTGAAAAATGATTTTCTCATCTCGGTCCTAAAAGACTTCCTCCATACCCTTAAACTGTGACCCCTTGTTCTGGACTTCCCCAACGTCGGGAACAATCTTCCTGTATCTAGCCTGTCCAACTCCTTAAGAATCTTGTAAGTTTCTATCAGATTCTCAATCTTCTAAATTCTAGCGAGTAGAAGCCGAGTCCATCCAGTCTTTCTTCATATAAAAGTCCTGCCATCCCAGGAATCAGTCTGGTGAATCTTCTCTGTACTCCCCCTATGGCAAGAATGTCTTTCCTCAGATTTGGTGACCAAAACTGTACGCAATACTCCAGATGTGGCCTCACCAAGACCCTGTACAACTGCAGTAGAACCTCCCTGCTCTTATACTCAAATCCTTTTGCTATGAATGCTAACATACCATTCGCCTTCTTCACTGCCTACTGCACCTGCATGCCTACTTTCAATGACTGGTGTACCATGACACCCGGATCTCGTTGCATCTCCCCTTTTCCTAATCGGCCACCATTCAGATAATAGTCTACTTTCCTATTTTTGCCACCAAAGTGGATAACCTCACATTTATCCACATTATACTGCATCTGCCATGCATTTGCCCACTCACCCAACCTATCCAAGTCACCTTGCAGCCTCCTAGCATCCTCCTCACAGCTAACACTGCCCCCCAGCTTCGTGTCATCCGCAAACTTGGAGATGTTGCATTCAATTCCCTCATCCAGATCATTAATATATATTGTAAATAGCTGGGGTCCCAGCACTGAGCCTTGTGGTACCCCACTAGTCACTGCCTGCCATTCTGAAAAGGACCCGTTTACTCCTACTCTTTGCTTCCTGTCTGCCAGCCAGTTCTCTCTCCACATCAATACTGAACCCCCAATACCGTGTGCTTTAATTTGCATACTAATCTCTTATGTGGGACCTTGCCGAAAGCCTTCTGAAAGTCCAGATATAACACATCCACTGGTTCTCCCTTATCCACTCTACTAGTTACATCCTCGAAAAATTCTATAAGATTCGTCAGACATGATTTACCTTTCAGAAATCCATGCTGACTTTGTCCAATGATTTCACCACTTTCCAAATGTGCTGCTATCCCATCTTTAATAACCGACTCTAGCATTTTCCCCACTACCGATGTTAGACTAACTGGTCTGTAATTCCCCGTTTTCTCTCTCCCTCCCTTTTTAAAAAGTGGGGTTACATTAGCTACCCTCCAATCCTCAGGAATTACTCTGGAATCTAAAGAGTTCTGGAAAATTATCACTAATGCATCCACTATTTCTGGGGCTACTTCCTTAAGTACTCTGGGATGCCGCCTGTCTAGCCCTGGGGATTTGTCGGCCTTTAATCCATTCAATTTACCTAACACCACTTCCCGGCTAACCGGGATTTCACTCAGTTCCTCCATTTGACCCCCGGTCCCCTGCTATTTCCAGCAGATTATTTATGTCTTCCTTAGTGAAGACAGAACCAAAGTAGTTATTCAATTGGTCTACCATGTCCTTGTTCCCCATTCTAATCTTGTATGTGGACTTGATAAGAAGAAGACCCATACACAATTTCTATCTTATATATTAGGTACAATTTACGGAAGCCAATTAACCTACAAACCCACATGTCTTTGGAGTGTGGGAGGAAACCAGAGCACCTGGAGAAAACCCACGCGATCACAGGGAGCACGTACAGACAACACCCGTAGTCAGGATCGAACATAGGTCGCTGGCACTATGAGGCAGCAACTCCACCGCTGTGCCCATGGTTTCAAGACATCCACATGAGTCTTGAACTTCCTGACTGCATTGCGCTGAGGATTCCATGAATGCACATCAAAATCAGGAACTATTATGTTAAATTGTGGAGATTTGCACTGGGGAATTTGCCCACACAACCTATGCCAGATCCATGGGACTTTTCCATTGATCCATTGCAGGTGACTGAGGCAAGTAATAGCATTATTTTATTAATTCCTTTAATGGTTCATGTTTATTTGAATAGTTTTAATTTTCTTAATGTTTCCATTTTTTGTTCCATTATTATTTTCTTTTGAAAAGTTTGACAAGTTCTGAATGACAGAAACATCAAGTATTTAGATAGCCTTAACTGCCGACTAAGCCAGAGCGGCTGATCTAGCTGACAGGAGCTTGTCAGAGTAACATGATGGGAAGCCCAGATACCTAATGTCCTTTCAGCACTAAGAATAGAGCTTTATCACAGTGGTCCCGAATGGGAGATCTGCCTGCACAAGGCAAGTGCTGACTTGCCATCCCAGTCCGTGGTGGGTGAAGGTAGCTTTTTACTAAATGCAAAATCTAGTCGATTGTACAAAGGAGTTTCCTATCACCCATCCTGTCTTCCTTATCAATAGTACAAAGTTGGAATCACCCTCTTAAAAGCAAAGAACATCCCTACCTTTGATATGTTACTTGATCGACTTGTTGAGCGTCGTGGAGACTTGTCATTCTGCAAAATGAACAAAAATATATTGCATTATTCCTAACATTCACTGATAGGGTAAACGCAGGATGATCCAAGGGATAGGCTGTATGAACCAGTATGAAGGGTCTCGACCCGAAACGTCACCCATTCTTTTTTCTCCAGAGATGATGCCTGACTGGTGCCTGGTGTCTATCTTCGGTTGAAACCAACATCTGCAGTTCCTTTCTAAACATAAGCTGTAAACTAGTTGACTGGATAGCACACAACAAAAAAGCTTTTCACTGTACCTCGGTACTTGCTAAACTTGGTAATAATAAACTAAACTAAGCCAAAACTAAGCGAATTTCAAATATTCACAGAAAATCTAGGGTAGATAATGTTCTCCTCACTCATCCTGTGTTGACTTTATGCTTCCCAATTGTGGATCATCTCACCTGAAGAACCAGCCTCTCAACATCTATCCTGTACATCCCTCACTGACTCATTATACATTTAAATTAGGTTGTTCATGCAGATATGGGGTTGCTTTCCCCTCTGGTCAAATCCACGAAAGGAAGGCAGATGGCATTCAGAAAATGAACTTAAGTGCCTCTGTGTCTTAAACTGAAAAGGAAGAAACATAGTACATATCTTTATTTTGAAAAAAGTTCTGATAACTTGATAAATTACAAAAGAAAGCCATCCTGACTAAACCAATGTTCCTCTGTCATGCACAGCCCTCCCATAATTTAACATATAAGCCCAAATATGCTGATGGTATTCCTGCCCTAAACCTTAACAAGCCTGGAAATCGTCCACGAAAGGAATGCCATAAACCTTGAAACAAACGTATCAGTGGTCTTCATATGCATCATTAGACAATAGATAAATAAACATAAAACCAAAATTTCAACTTTTCACCAGACTATGGATTTATTTCTTATTGTGCTCATAATGTGGATGAATACAAGAAGAGTAAGCATACATATCTTGGTTGCAACCTTTCATTTATGATAAACCCTAATTTCTGATCTTTAAACCAATTCACTGTCCTGTATCATACTTAACCTTTTGTCACGAGAATCCTCATTATGGCATTAACTGTTGAAATGTAACTCTGTTACAGTTCTTTTTTAAAATTGAAGAGCATTAAATTAAGATTATTTTTTCGTGATGCATTCATAATTCCCTAACGTTTTAGCACATTAGTTATACGTAAACTCCAGGCCAAAATACTTAGCAATTTATGCATTTGTCAGTGCACACCAAACGATTCCTCAAATCTCTGTCCTCCAAAGATATTAATCTTACTCTCAGGTTTGCCTGAAATCCACTTCAATTACAGAGGTTTGTTAATCATTTTACAATCCTCAGAATCCCTTCTGGAGCAACAAATTTATAAATTAGAACACAAAGTGCTGGAGCAACTCAACAGTTTAGGCAGCATCTCTAGAGGACATTGGGGGCCTTCTTCAGACTCTGAAGGAGAAGGTTCATGTGTCTGGGAGAAGGGTCCAGAACGAAACATCACACATCTCCGTCCTTCAGAGATGCTGCTTGATTTCTTTAAGTTTGTCCAACACTTTGTGTTCTATGCAAGATTCCAGCAACTGCAATTCCTTGTGTCCACAAATGTATCAATATGCTTTCCTTTGAAAGATTTTCAAAAACACATAGTGCTGGAGTAACTCGGCAGGACAGGCAGCATCTCTGGAGAACATGGACAGGTGCCATTCCAGATGGGGGCCATCTTTGAACGGTTTGTTGCCAGAGACTACGTATTTGGTTTATGTCAAGAGTATGTAAAAGTTTTGCATCAGAGAAAATAGAACAGTACAGCACAGGAATGGGCCCTTCAGCCCACAACATTGGTGCTGAACTTGATGCATAGCTGAATTGATCTCATCTGCCGGCATATGATTCATATTCCTCTATTCCATGAACTTCCATATGCCTATCTAAAAGCCTATCTCTGTATCGTGTCTGCCTCCACCACTACCCCTGGCAATGTGTACTAGGCCCCCACCATACTCTGTGTAAAAAGCTTGCCCTGCACATCTCCATTTACATTTACCCTCTCACCTATAGCAATGCTCTCTCGTGTTGGACATTTCAACCCTGGGAAAAAACTTCTGACTGTTTCCCCTTTTTATGCTTCTCATAATTGTATATACTTTGATAAAATCATTCCCGATGCTCCAGAGAAAAAAGTATCCGTCTATCCACCTCTCCCTTTAGCTGAAACCTTCTAATCCAGACAGCGTTCTGGTAAACCTCCTCTGCACCTTGTCCAAAGCCTCCACGTGGCTCATGGAGTAGACTCGATTGGCCGAATCTACTTCTGCTTCTATGACTGATGACCTTATGGAAATATTTCCTGTAATGAGGCAAAGAATACTCCAAACTGCAAAGAATACTCCAAATGTGGCTTAATCAAAATCCTACAAAAGCTGCATCATGAGTTCCTAACTAGTATTCAATGCCCCTAGCAATGAAAGCAAGCATACCATATGCCTTCTTTCCCACCCTGTCTACTTGTGATGACACTTTCAGTGAGCTATGAACTTGGATGCCAAGATCCCTCTGCACATCAATGCTGTTAAGGGTCTTGCCATTAACTGTATACTCTCTCCTTACATCCAACCTTCCAAAGTGCAACACCTCGCACTTGGTCGGGTTAAGCTCCATCTGCCATTTCTCCTCCTATTTCTGCAGCTGAACTATCTCCTGCTGTATCTTTTGACAGCAATCCTCAGTCTTAAACTACCCAAACGTTGGTGTCATCAGCAAATTTACTCACCAACACATTAACATTGATGTCTAGGTCATTTCTATATATCACAAACAGCAGAGGTCCCTCCCAGCTTTGATCCCTACAGAACTCCACTGGTCACAGACCTCCAGCCAGAATATCTACCTTCTACCACAACCCTGTCTCTTCTATGAATAAGCTAGTTCCAAAAAACGTATGCCCAAGTCATTGTGAATCCCATACTAGATCAGCATACCATGAGGGACCTTATTAAAAGCCTTACCAAAATCCATGTATACAACATCCACTGTCCTACCCTCATCCATCTCCTTTGTCACCTCCTCAAAAAACTCAATCAAGTGGGAGAGCCATCACCTGCCGTGTACAAAGCTGTGTTAGCTATCCCTAATTAGTCCATTCTCTTCCAAATGGGAGTAAATCCTATCTCAAATAATTCTCCCCAATAGTTTCCTTACCACTGACGAGAAGTTCACTGGCCTATAGTTCCCTGGATTCTCTTTATTTCCTTTCTTAAATAAAGTAACAACCTTGGCCACCCTCCAGTCCTTCGGGACCTCGCCCGAGGCTAAAGAAGAAACACAGATCCTCGTCAAGGTCCCTGCAATCTCCTCTCCTGCCTCCCTCAATAATCAGGGGTAGATCCCATCAGGTCCAGGGACTAATCCGCCTGAATGTTCCTCAAGTGCCTCAACAACAATTCCTCCTCGATGTATTTGTATTCTCCACACCAGGCACGTGCCATGAGTAATTACTCAGGGTAGGCACTAGGAAGTCAGTTGATATTTAAAAATTGGATAAAACGCGCATGCGCAGAAAATCGTAAAACCGCGCATGCACAGATTGATCTCCTCTCCTGTGGGCATGCACAGCACCTTACGCGCAGTCCACCGAGCAAAGGCAGTATTTCAGCTGTCTTTATTGCCCGTTGTAAGTGAAGGCTTGCAGCAGCGTCCACGGCTCGTGAGTTGAACATAGTTACGCGTTTTACGCATACAACGGATGAAAGACACGGGAGAATAATGCCGATCTAAGATCGATTATTAAAATAATAACCATTTAATAATAAATACAGAATTTAGTAAATGGATTGGAAATCTTTTCTATTTATATTTAATAATTACCTTTTTTATAATTTTAGTCAGGGTAGGCACTGCCTACCTTGACTACCCTGATGGCACGTGCCTGCTCCACACTGATCTCGCTGTCCTCTATGTCCTCCTCACTGAATACAGATGCAAAGTACTTATTTAGTACCGCAACTACAAAGGACAAAGGACATTTATTATCACATACACCAATTGGTGTAGTGAAATTTGACTTGCCATTGCAGCACACAAATAAAGACAAGACACAACATCCAAGAATTTAACAGTAAACATAAAAACATCCCCCCACAATGGTTCCCACTGTGGGGGAAGGCAGCAAAAGTCCAGTCCCATCCCCAGTTCACCCATAGTCGGGGCCTATTGAGGCCTCTGCAGTCGCCGCTACGGCAGCCCGATGCTTCAGGCCCTCTCGCCGGTTGATGGAGTTTTGGCGTCGGGTGAACACTCTCAGCGGCCCGGAGTGTCTGGAGCGGCCGCCTCCTCCCAGTAGACCGCGGCTCCCGAAGTCCACGAGCCGCTCTGGTCGGTGCTCCGACTCTGGCGACCTCGTTGTGAGATCCCAGGCTCTGCGGTGTTTAAGGTTTAGCGCTGCCCGCGGCTGGAAGCTCCACAGACCGCAGACCGCAGACCACAGACCGTAGCTCCGCGGTGTTGGAGCCGGCGGTCACAGCACTCCAGAGCTTACTGCACGGCGACCCGGGTAAGGCATCGCCCGCTTCACGATGGAGCCCCAGCGCTGTGCCGCCGTCGAAGCTGAAGTCCTGGCCGGTCCCGGCAGGAAACACCGTTCCAGACTGCCGGTAGGCCGCGAGGAAAGGGCAAAAACACGGCTCGGAGAAAAGCCGCATCTCCGACCAGGTCGGTACTGAGAAAAATAGTTTCCCCCTTTCCCCCCACCCCTCCAACCCCCATTAAAAAGACTAAAAGACCTCCAAAACAAACACTTTTACTAACTAAAATTTTTTTAAAAGGGTGAAAAGACTAACAGCTGCTGGCAGGGCAGCCATACTCGACGGCGCCCCCTAGGTTCATCCTCCGACTCCAAGCATAGACTCCCTCCTTTATCCTTGAGCCGTCCTACCTTCTCCCTGGTCACCCTCTTATTGTTAACATATCTACCGTTTATGCATCCATCCATCGCACACCTCATCAGGGCACAAGAGGAATCCATCCTACACACACTCACTGTAATGTGTTGATCGGCATGGGACTGGGTAAGAGCCCTAGTGTCCATAGGAGCAGCAAGGCGGAAAGGAACATCATATGTATGTTGGTACACAAAAATGCTGGAGAAACTCAGCGGGTGCAGCAGCATCTATGGAGCGAAGGAGATGGGCAATGTTTCGGGCCGAAACCCTTCTTCAGACTGATAGGGGGTGGGGGAAGGCGGGGGAGGAGAAAAGAAAAAGGAGGAGGAGGAGCCCGAGGGCTGAGGGAGAGGTAGGAAGGGGAGGAGGCAGCAAGGGTTAACATAATTGTGAGAATTCAATGTTCATGCCACCAGGATGCAGACTACCCAAGCGGAATATGAGGTGCTGTTCCTCCAATTTCCGGTGTTGCTCAATCTGGCCGTAGAGGAGGCCCAGGACAGAGAGGTCGGATACGGAATGGGAGGGGGAGTTGAAGTGCTGAGCCACCGGGAGGTCAGGTTGGTTAGTGCGGACCGAGCGGAGGTGTTCGGCGAAACGATCGCCAAGCCTACGCTTGGTCTCACCGATATAGATCAACTGACATCTAGAGCAGCGGATGCAATAGATGAGGTTGGAGGAGGTGCAGGAGAACCTCTGTCGCACCTGGAATGACTGCTTGGGTCCTTGAATGGAGTCGAGGGGGGAGGTAAAGCGACAAGTGTAGCATCTCTTGCGGTTGCAAGGGAAAGTGCCCGGGGAAAGGGTGGAGCGGGAGGGGAGGGAAGAATTGACAAGGGAGTTACAGAGGGAGCGGTCTTTGCAGAAGGCAGACAGGGGGGGAGATGGGAAGATGTGGCGAGTAGTGGGGTCACGTTGGAGGTGGCGAAACTGACGGAGGACTATCTGTTGTATGTGCCGGCTAGTGGGGTGGAAGGTGAGGACCACGGGGACTCTGCCCTTGTTGCTTTTTTTTAATCTCACTCTGGCCATGGAGGAGGCCCAGGACAAGGGCTGAGAGAATCTTGGCACTGCATCTGATAACATCAGAATCCACTGACTTAACTGTACGTTTAGCTGTGCTGTTTCCATAGAGCAATACTGCATGTAAACCATCAACTTTCAGCCCAACTTGTCCATGTTTACCAGGTTGCCTAAACAACTAGTCCCACTTGCCTTCCTACTTCTCCAAACCTTTCCTATCTGTGTAGCTGTTCAACATCATAATTAGTTTAGTTTAGAGATGCATCGTGGAAACAGGCCCTTCGGCTCACCAAGTCCATGCTGACCAGCGAACCCTGTACACCAACACTATCCTACACACACCAGGGCCAATTTACAATTTTACCAAGCCTATTAGCCTACAAACATGTACGTCTTTGGAGTGTGGGAGAAAATGGAGCACCCCGAGAAAACCTACGCAGGTCACAGAGAGAACGTACAAACCCCACACAGACAGCACCTGTAGTCAGGATTGAAACTGGGTCTCTGACGCTGTAAGGCAGCAACTTTACCGCTGCACCGCCTTTGTGTACCCTCCTCTAGCACTTTCTCTGGCAGCTCTTCTCACCCACCATCTTCTGTGTGAAAAAGTTACTCCTCAGGTCCCTTTTAAATTTCCCCCCTCTCACCTGAAAACTAGTTTTAGTTTTCATTAAGTGCTCCATTAACTGTAAACTTATCATAAATCTTTTTTATGCCCTCTCCAATTTAATAACATCCTCTCCTCCTCTTGGGGTAGTCAGATGAAAGATGAATAGTTAATACCTGCAATTTCTCTGTGCCTCAAGTAAATTGTATTCTGAGGAAGGGGGAGTATATTATTGAACTTCCTCCTCAAAAGGCTTGCAAGGATAAGCAGAGCAGCTGAAGCAATAAAATAATAATCCCTGGGTTATAGCCTTGCTATTTAAATAATTCATGTGCACTGTTTGCTGAGATGATATAGCCTTCAAATTGTCAAATCCAATCTTATTCTTAGGCATTTTCATTCTTGCTAATCAATCCAGTTACGGTCTTAACTGATTCAAAATGTTCTGAAGCATGAAGGGAAGCAACCCCCACCCCCCCCCCCCCCCCCCCCCCCCCCCCCCCCAGGTTGGGAGAAAGAAAAATGAGCCATCGTGAGGGTTTGACATGTATGAGCAAACAGCGATTGAAAACCTGCAGGCCATGGAGAGCATGGCAAGAGTGTAAAGAAGGTGGGGAACCATCTTCTCTCCGTAGCAGCCGGCCAGAGGATAGTCTGCATTGGTAGAGTCACAGAGTGATACAGCGTGGAAACAGGCCCTTCGACCCAACTTGCCCACACCGGCCAACAAGGCCCAACTACACTAGTCCCACCTGCCCGCGTTTTCGTCCATGTCCCTCCAAACCTGTACTATCCATGCACCTGTCTAACTGTTTCTTAAACGTTGGGATAGTCCCAGCCTCAACTACCTCCTCTGGCAGCTTGTTCCATACACCCCCACCCTTTGTGTGAAAATGTTACCCCTCAGATTCCTATTAAATCTTTTCCCCATTCACCTTAAACCTATGTCCTCTGGTCCTCGATTCACCTACTCTGGGCAAGAGATTCTGTGCATCTACCCGATCTATTCCTCTCATGATTTTATACACCTCTATAAGATCATAAGGTAATAAGATTCCGACAGTGCAGGAAGGATCTGACTGGGAGGTCCCTCTCACTGCCAGCCAAGCCAGGTCTAGGTGCTTGTTGGTGAGTTTTGGGCGATGAGGTATTCAGCCAGACTAGCTGGGAAGTCTACTCTTGGAACCACGCCACAGGAACCAGTGAGTCCATGTCCTGCAGTGCCTGCAGGATGCTCCATACTGACCACTGCCCGATGGACTTGTGGGCAAAGATGTTGATCTTGAAGAAACTTTCCACAAAGGACGGATGGCGCGGCAATGTCCAGTTGACTGGCACATTGCGTGGCACATGCGCCAGGCCCATCCTTCGCAACACCGGGGAGGGCTAGAACCTCAGCAGGTAGTGACACTTAGTGCTCATGTGCTTTTGCTCTATGCACAGACTGATGCAGCCACAAATGAAGGTGGTCATCAGGATGTTTTTGCCCTCATTGTCCATGGACCCACTGCATCTTGGAACTCCAGATGAACTGAAAGACAGCTTAGGTGATCACAAAGGCAGAGGAGTAGGGGATGGACCATACCTGCGGCAAGTACAGGAGCCCCAAGAGCATCTTGCATCTGATGACCAGATTTTCCTGGTTATCGAGAGGAACACTACTGCCACAGAACCAATTTTTGCTTGACGTTGGCTATTCACTTCAGCCAAGTTCAGTCTCGGCCACTAATCTTTTTTGTTTAGTTTAAAGATACAATGCGGAAACAGACCCTTCGGCCCACCAGATCTGTGCCGATCAGCGATCACAATATCCTCCACACTAGGGACAATTTACAATTTTACCAAGCCAAGTAACACCCGGAGAAAACCCACGCAGGTCAAGGGGAGAAAATACAAACTCCGTACAGACAGCACCCGTGGTCAGGATCGAATCTGGGTCTCTGTCGCTGTGAGGGAGCAACTCTATCACTGAGCCATCGTTTTGCCCAATCAAACATTTTCTCCGGTGTTTATTAAAATTCCTTCATTTTGGCAAAAGTGCAGGGCAGCTTCTTACTGCAAGCCTCTTTTCACAGATAACATAATGAAATCCGTGGGCTGATCAAACAAGCGATTCATTGTTTCCCTTAATATTTCCTGGCCTGAAGCTTGTGAGCTATGGCAAAGATCTCAAACCCTTGTATGGGGAATAAAGTAATATTACTGTTGGAACGGACTAGCATTCCATGAATAGCATTTCCCAACCATGCCATACACCCGCTAAAAGAGAAATAAATACAAAATTATAGAGCTATACTGCACAGGAACTGGCCCTTTGGCCCACTCTGTCTATGCTGACCATCAAATGCCCATCTTCACATACCATTTACCAGCACTTGCTCTGTAGCTTTCTATGCCTTAGGATTCAAGATGCTTCTTAAATATTGTGAGAGTACTTGTCTCTACATCCCTCTCATCTAGTGCATTCGAAACCCCTACCACCCTCGGGGTGCAAACAATTCTTCCTTATAACCCCTTTAAATCTCTTACTCCTTACACTTAATCTATAGTCTGGTTATAGTCATTTCTGCTACAGGAGTGATTTTACTGTTGTCCGCTCTATCTGTACCCCTCATGATTTTGTATACCTCTGTCAGGTTCCTGTCTCAAACATCTCCACTCCAAGGGAAATGAATCCTGCCTATCCAATCTCTCATACCGAGATGCTGGTGAATCCTTTCTGTGCCATCTACAGACCAATCTCATCCTTTCTATAGTCCAGATGTGGACTCATTTATATTTTAAAGCCATACCATAACTTTCCTGCATTCATATTCTATGCCTGGTAATTGAAGGCTTCTGTCTTATACGACTTATTTCCCACCCTATCAACCTGTGCTGCCTCCTTTAAGAATCTTTACACTTTTACACCAAAGTCCATGAGTTCCTCAATACCCGTTAAGGTCCTACCGTTCAATATGTATGGCGTCCCATTATCTGATCCCACAAAATGCATTATATAATACTTTTGAAGATTGAATTCTACCTGCCATTGCTTCGCCCAACTTATGAGCTGATCAATCTTTCGGTAGCTTGTTACTGTCCTTCTTATTATTCACAAACACAACAAATGTTATGTAATCTGCAAGTTTACTAATCATAACTGCTCCATTGACATCTAAGACACTAATAGAAACACAGGTGCAGGAGGAGGCCATTCGGCCCTTCGAGCCAGCACCGCCATTCATTGTGATCATGGCTGATCATCCCTAATCAATAACCCGTGCCTGCCTTCTCCCCATATCCCTTGACTCCACTAGCCCCTAGAGCTCTATCTAACTCTCTCCTAAATCCATCCAGTGACTTGGCCTCCACTGCCCTCTGTGGCAGGGAATTCCATAATTTCACAACTCTCTGGGTGAAAAAGTTTTTTCGCACCTCAGTCTTAAATGACCTCCCCTTTATTCTAAGACTGTGGCCCCTGGTTCTGGACTCGCCCAACATTGGGAACATTTTTCCTGCATCTAGCTTGTCCAGTAATATTTTATAATTTTATATGTCTCTATAAGATCCCCCCTCATCTTTCTAAACTCCAGTGAATACAAGCCTAGTCTTTTCAATCTTTCCTCATATGACAGTCCCGCCATCCCAGGGATCAATCTCGTGAACATACGCTGCACTGCTTCAATCATAAGGATGTCCTTCCTCAAATTCGGAGACCAAAACTGTACACAATACTCCAGATGTGGTCTCACCAGAGCCCTATACAACTGCAGAAGAACCTCTTTACTCCTATACTGAAATCCTCTTGTTATGAAGGCCAACATTCCATTAGCTTTCTTCACTGCCTGCTGTACCTGCACGCCAACTTTCAGTGACCGGTGTACAAGGACGCCCAGGTCTCGCTGCACCTCCCCCGTACCTAACCTAACCCCATTGAGATAATAATCTGCCCCCTTGTTTTTGCTGCCAAAGTGGATAACCTCACATTTATCTATATAATTTTTTGTTGTTTTCTTTTTGTCCTGTTTTAGTTAAATTTTAGTTTATTGGGTTGTGTATGTGTGGGGTGGGGGGGGGGGGGTGAAACGTGTTTTTTGTCGCTTCTTTCGGGGGAATGCGACTTTTTCTTGTCGTATCCCTCTTCTCTGCCTCCTTCTGCGCTGAGGCCAAAATGGCGGAGCTGCCGGCCTCCAACTCCAACTGCGACCGACCGACCTCGAGGCTCCGGAGGCAGAGCCAGGGCTTACCAGTGTGGGGCTGGCCGGCCTCGGGGCTGCGGTGGCGTTCCGGCAGTGGCGACCGAGGACGCTGGTGGCGACCTGAATCCGGAGGCTCGGCCGCGGGCCCGGTGGACGACATCGTCGGGAGCTCGCAGGTCACAGGTGGGTGACCTGTTTTTCTGGGGCTCCCGCAACTACAGCTGCGTCCGCTGGACTGGAGGGCGGCAGCTTCGGCCACCCCGGGCCGCGGAGTTTGAACCGGCCCGTCGCGGACGGAGCACGGATTCAGACGCGGGACTGACTTACCATCACCCGGCGGGGTCACAACGTCAGAAGCCTGGATCGCCTCAGCGCAGAGGGAGAACACAGAGGGAAGAGACAGAGACTTTAAGACTTTTGCCTCCATCACAGTGAGGAGGTGCCTGGTGAACTCACTGTGGTGGATGTTAATTTGTGTTTATTGTGTGTTTTGTTATTTATTATATGTATGACTGCAGGCAACGAAATTTCGTTCAGACCGATAGGTCTGAATGACAATAAAGCAATCTAAATCTCTCAAGGCCAGTTAAAGATAATCATTACTTAATAATTACTTAGGTATCGCCAGTAATGTCCACATCTCATGAATGATTAGATTAAAAAAGAGGTAAGCACTGATTAACCTACCTAAGATACTGCTGCACCCAAAACACATAATCTTGATGAACAACACATTTTTGTTGCAATTAAACAAAGGGATGTTTTTTTTAATTAGCAGAAGACATAGTTTCTTGCTCCACCACTTTTCGCAACCAATTCAAGAGAGACAAGATTCAAGTATGTTTAATTGTTACATGTACCAGCAACAAAACACTGACATTCTTACTTGCTGCAGCTTAATGGGTCATTAAATGCAATAACACCTAGCTATATACATGATAATACGATAAATTAGTAACCACAATATGAGATAACCATAATAGTGCAAAACTGAAATCCACAGTGTACCAAAGACACAGTCGATAGAAAATTATAGTTGCTGAGGTTAGTGTTGTGTAGTGTTCAAGAGCCTGATGCTTCTACAGGTAGTTTGACTTGGACATCTGATTAGGGAATTCAGTATCGCTGCTAATTACAAAAGGATGTTCAATGAAATTTCTTGTTATAATTAATTTAATCAGGACATATTTGTCTGAAATATACATATTTATCTGAACTCAGGAGGGAAACAATTTTTTAAACAATTTGCTCTTCCCTTTGCTTGATCATTGTTTGCTCATTCTAAATATTTGTTGTCACTTGTGATTGGCAATTTTTAACGTAGTGCAACACAGCTCAAACATCTCAATGATGTAATGAGATCAGGTTATATTGTATTGTTCTTCACTAGGATTGACATTGCCTTGAGACTTTTTGTTTTATCTTACAATAATTCCAGAGTGCATGTAATAACCAGATTAGAATGAATGAGGTAGATCTTGACTTGGGAATATGGTAAATTATTCTTGATTGGTACGGGTGTACGGGGTTGAGAGGGGAAGATAAATCAGCCACGATTTAATGTCAGAGTAGAATTGATGGTCAGAATGGCCTAATTCTGCTCTTATCACATATGAATTATGAAATGTTATAGCATCTGCCTCAACTACCTTTTCTGGGAGCATGTTCCCGATACCCACCACCCTCTTTAGGAAAAAGTTGCCTCTCGGATTCTGATTAAATATGGCCCTACTCACATAAAACCTATGCCCTCTGGTTCTTGTTTCCCCACACTCAGGGTGAAAGACTATACATTCACACTATCGATTTTCTCTCATGATTTTATACATTTCTATAAGATCATCCTTTAGCCTCTTTTGTTCCAAGGAATAAAGTGCTAGCCTGCCCATCCTCTCCATATAGCTCAGGTAATCGTGTCCTGGCAACATCCATGTAAATCTTCTCTGCACCCTTTCCAGCTTAATGACTTGTTGACATTAACACATGATCTACCGTGTTAAAACCATGCTGACTATCCCTAATCAGCCGGTCTATATGAATGCATCTATATGTTATCCCACAGAATCCACTCCAGTAATTTGACTAACACAGATGTTAGGCTCACTGGTATCCAGTTCCCAGGATTCTCTTTGCAGCCCTTCCTAACTGCAGACACAACATTAGCCACTCTCCAGTCTTCCGGCGCCTCACCAGTGTGTAATAATGATTCATATATCTCGGCATGGGCACCTGCAATTTCTTCTCTAGCTTCCCACAGTGTCTTCAGATATATCTGATCAGGCCCGGGAGAATTGATACGATACGATACGATAGAACTTTATTTATCCCAGGAGGGAAATTGATCTGCCAACAGTCATAAAAACCCCAAATACATGAAACATGAAATTAAAGTGACGAGTGGAAAAGATTGGGGATGTGCAAAGATTGGGGGGGGGGAGTCAGTCTCAGTCTACACCACGACAGAAGGGGGAGTTGTACAGTTTGACAGCCGCAGGGAAGAAGGATCTCCTGTGGCGTTCAGTGCTGCATCTTGGTGGAACCAGTCTGTTGCTGAAAGTATTTCTCAGGTTGACCAGTGCCCCATCGAGGGGGTGAGCTGTGTTGTCCAAGATGCTCTGCAGTTGGAGGAACATCCTTCCCTCCAAGACCACCTCCCATGAATCCAACTCCGCCCCCAGGATGGAACCAGCCTTCCTGATGAGTTTGTTAATCCCATTGGCTTCCGCGGCCTTTGCCCTGATGCCCCAGCACACGGCAGCGAAGAATATGGCACTTGCTACCACCGATTGGTAGAACACCTACAGCATCTTATTGCAGACGTTAAAGGAACGGAGCCTTCTCAAAATGTACAGCTGGCTCTGTCCCTTCTTGTACAGGACCTCAGCATTCTTGGACCAGTCCAGTTTACTATCTAGGTGCATTCCAAGGTATTTGTACTCTCTGGTAAATTGTACATCCACACCATTGATGGAGACAGGGGACAGGGGTGTTCCTCTCCTAAAGTCCACCAGCAACTCCTCAGTCTTGTCGGTGTTGAGCTGCAGGTGATTCAGCCCACACTACACCTCTGTATTCAGCTTCCCTCCCCTCAACTACCATTATATGCCTTAGGACGTTCAGCACCTCCTCGACCATAATACGGACTGTCCTCAAGAGATCTCTATTAACTGTCCCAAGTTCCCCAGTCTTCATGTCTTTTTCCATAGTACAACAGAGGAGAAATACTCGTTGAGGATCTTGTGCATCTCCTGCAGCTCCATACAAAGATAACCACTATGGTTTCTGAGGGGCCCTCTTTTCTCCCTAGTTACCTCTTTCCCTTAATATACTTATGGAATCTGGTTAGATTCTCCTTAATATTAAACTGCCAGAGCTATTTCATGCCCCCTTTCCCCCACCTGATTTATTTTCTAATTATCTCCTCAGTTCCTGAAACTCCTCCAGGGATACCATTGGTCCCAGCTGCCTTTACCAGTCCCATGCCTCCTTTTTCCTGACCAGAGCCTCAATTTATATCGCCATCCCAAGTTTCCTTACTCCCGCCTGCTTTGCTCTTCTGACAGGAACATGCTTGCACTGAATTCTCATCTTCACTCTTTTAAAAGCAACCCACTTTCCTGGCCTTTCCCCAATTCAGAATTTTAATTCAAGTTCTATTTTCGTAACTTTATCAGCTTTAAAATGCGTTTTTACCATTGAAAATGAGTGACGGCTCATTAACCGATCTATATTTATGAACGCTCACCAGCCAACAGCTCTAGTAGAAACAACGACTTGGCTATCTGTACAAAAAATATTTACTTATCTGTGACGAATGGAAAAAAAATCCTTTATTTATAGTTTGGTTTTTGTTGGTCTCAAAGTCCACAAGCACCAAAAGATAGCATATTGTTTGAAAACAACAGTGGAAAATAAAGATGAGCTGCAGGTTGAACAGCTCTCGGCAGCTGATCAAGCCACTGGTCTCTGGCCTTCATATTTTATGGATGATGATTTGGTTGGGAAAGTTGCGGAGTTTTTCTACCGTTCCTGCTTTGGCTGTCTTTGAGCACCCTCCTGTAAAATCCCGCAGTCTATGTGAGGATAGCCTAGGTATAAGACCACTGCCAGCTATGAGGCGTACTGAAGCAATTGATCAAAATAAAGTTGGGAGACTCTCAATTACCTCAGTGACGTTGGTTTAACTCATTTTGGGGGCTGCCTTTCCGAAGAGCTCCTCACAATAGAACAGTAGCTGCAAAATGAACCCATTTTCATGATTGCAATCAGCACAAAAAGCTAGTTGAAATAGATTTTCCAGCACAGTTCTATTCCTAACTAGGTGTTCACATCATTCAACAACATACAACCTAATGCTAAGAAAGCAGTTACAATGTGTAATTGAGCGTGTCTCTATATTCAGAGGATTATAATGTTGCATTATGTATCAACTGCAAATAACTAGTAGTGTGGGAAGGAACTACAGATGCTGGTTTAAATCGAAGATAGACACAAAATGCTGGAGTAACTCAGAGGGACAGGTAGCATCTCTGGAGAGAAAGAACGCGTGACGTTTCGGGTCAAGACACTTCTTCAGACTAATCTATCTTGAAAATAACTAGTAGTCTCGATTTGTACAGGTGTCAGGGGTTATGGGGAGAGGCAGGAAAATGGGGTTAGGAAGGAGAAATAGATCAGCCATGATTGAACAGCGTAGTAGACTTAATGGGGTGGCCTAATTCTGCTCCTATCACTTATGACCTTATGACTATTTGGCAAGTCTCTTTGGTTGACTATTATGACAAGTTTCTTTGGTTGAGTTTGCAAATATTTTCCTCTTCAAGTATTTATCCTATTTTTTTGAAAATTACTGTTGAATTTACATCTATTGCAAGACTACTCGTTAAAAAAATAATGTGTAGCATCATTGGCTGATATGGGAATACTGATCAGGAAAGAGTAATAGCTTTCGACTCAATATTTCCAGTCAAATCAAGCAAAACATACCAGTTAAGTGCTTCATCCCAAATACAGCATTGATAATAGTGTGACAGTCCTTCTGTGTTTAAGTGTAACATTGCATTATGTGCTTAAGGCAGTACAACATAGAAACATAGAACATAGAAATTAGGTGCAGGAGTAGGCCATTCGGCCCTTCGAGCCTGCACCGCCATTCAATATGATCATGGCTGATCATCCAACTCAGTATCCCGTACCTGCCTTCTCTCCGTACCCCCTGATCCCTTTAGCCACAAGGGCCACATCTAACTCCCTATTAAATATAGCCAATGAACTGGCCTCGACAACCATCTGTGGTAAGATGCCATTCGAATGTTTGGTAAATAACAGGATCCAGTTTCTAGTCTGTGCACTGACTAGGCCACATGTCGGTCACCCTTGCTGTCATCCCCTCAATGAACTTTCATATTACCTTGTGATGTAGAAGGAGGCCACATCTATCCATTACGTCCATGCCAGCACACACAGCAATCCCATTCCTCTGCTGATTTTCCCTGTAATCTACTCTCCCCACATTCCTATCAACTCCCCCCCAGTATCTGTCATTCACCTGTACACTAGAGGCATTTTTACAGCCGACCAGTCGCTCATCTTCAGGACGTGGGGGAAACTTGAGCACCTGGGAAGATCCTTGTGTTCACAGGGAGAACGTGCACACACACAGCACCATTGGTTGGGATTCAACGGGTCACAGGAGCTATGAGGCAGCAGCTCTTCTGAGTTGCCACTGTGCTGCCCATGAGAAGTCTCTATTCAACGTTTACTTTCCTGTAGCAATGTGCCCATGCAGAAATGCTTGGCATCCTCTTCCTTCTAATGTGAATGCCAGCGCAGCATTTGATGATCGATAGCTTCGCGTGCCTCTTGGAAGTCGACAAAGTGATGCCGGGGATTATGTTTTCTGCAAACTGTCTTTGATGCAAATCCCCGAGCTGTTGCAATCAAACAGAATTCTGATCCTAATCGTTTCCAGCTTAGTTCCTCTGATCACCAGCCTCACCAATCCTTCTTGACTGTAGCCTCTCTCCAAATCTAATTTCCACAACCAGGACCATTGTTATTATCATCAAAGAACTTGAATGGACTTGAATGCAAAATATATGCCTTGGCATAGATTGGGACGTGGTGAGTTGACGGCAAAGAATAACAGTCCCATATATAATATACTAAAGTTGAAATATTTTTACATTAGCAAGCAAGGATATTAATAACTACCATCAGCTTTACTTCATAAACAAAAGCAAACAATCATAATTTGAGATTGAATCTGTGCTCATGCAGAAATAAGTTAATACTGCATCAGCTTTGTTTACCCCTCAAATTATATGAATGATATCATCAACCTAATATTCCGTATGCTGATTGATGCTCTCCCATTCATTTGCATATACCTGCACATAAATCTAAATTACATTTTTAAAACACTTTCATTGCAAGCCATTATCCTTTCATATTTAATGATATAATTTTACAAAACATTCTTTCTCCAGAGGCATGTCATTTATTATTATTTTTATTTAATTATTTATTTATAATCATTACGAGAAATTAGTTGGAGCAGTCTGGAGTTCAATTATGGAGACAGGTATTAAGGTACTGAAATATTGGGAATTTGATTATAATGGGGAATAGTACGATGCCATATAATTAACACGCATCATTCTATTGACTACAAGGAAGTGTGCTCAATTTGAACTGCCTTCTGCTTTGCACGATGATTGAAAAATAGCCAAGGCTCCAACTATCGCCCTTCCACCTCCCCGCTTCTACCCACCACCATCTGCTGCTTTTGACAGGGAGGCAGAGGTACAATTGCTGCCTTGCAACACTAGAGACCCAGGTTTGACCCTAACTATGGGTGCTGTCTGTACGAAGTTTGTATGTTCTCTTTGTGACTGCGTGTGGTTTCTCCGGGTGCTCCGGTTAACTCCAACACTCCAAAGACAAGCAGGTTTGTCGGTCAATTGGCTTTGGTAAAATTGTAAATTGTACCTAGTGTGTACGATAGTGCTAGTGTCTGGGGTTATCTCTGGTCGGCGTGGACTCTTGGGCTGAAGGGGCTGTTTCTGCACTGTATCTCTAAAGACTGTGTGCATCAGAGAGTGGCCCAATTGTCACAAGATGCTTGTGACCTCTCACTTTTAAATGAACAGTTGATCAGAAATCCGAGTAGTCATAACTGAGAAATCATGGGCCGCTTTCACTGAGAGATAAACAATGCCTTATAAATGATACTCACGTCATAGAGAGGCATTAGGCAAACGTTTGGGGGCTTAGTTGGATATTTTCATGAAGCTCATGAATATCTAACACATGTTGCATCCGATGGTCAGCAACACACAAAATCTGTGTTCTTTGTTCAATAATGTGAGTGAGAGTACGTCAGTACGTGCTAATCATACTCGTTAGTAGCTTATCGCCTCAGCCGAGAGCCAGTAAAGTGAATGGCTAGCACTAAATAGGACTTGGATCTATAGTAGGTGAATGGAGAATTGTAGATGAGCTTACTGCCATAACAGATACAGGAGTCAGGCGTTATGGGGAGAAGGCAGGAGAATGGGGCTAGGAGAGAGAGATAGATCAGCCATGATTGAATGGCGGAGCAGACTTGATGGGCTGAATGACCTAATTTGCTCCTGTCACATAACCTTATAACTCATGTTATGTTTAATTGTTTACTGCTCAGTAAGAAAAGGGTTGAAGGGTCTTTGATTTTGTCTCTGCTGCTCTTCCTTTCCCCCCTCCAGATTCTCTCTCCGTCTTTCCCTTTTTCAAAACATTATGGGACAACATATTTCCTTCATGCTGTTCAACATTGATTATTTGTGACAATTCAGAAGACCTAGAGAATAGCAGAACTGCTCCCTCTTACAGGTTCATTTAGTACAGGCCAGCAAACATCTTAACAAATATAGCATTGTCCACTGAAACGGTACAGCACACATTGTCAATGCCATGTTGGTATTTTAAGAAGCCTAAGAATGACTGTTTCCCAAATTTTCCTCATGATATTTCTTCAAACAGGAAGACCTTAAAAAGACTCACAAAGTTACAGTTGTCAAGCAACTGTCATGTAATGTTTGACGTTGAATGAATTGGCTGACGACGTTAAAGTGAGTTGATGTGTAGGAAGGAACTGCTGATGCTGGTTTAAACCAAAGATAGACACAAAAAGCTGGAATTACTCAGTGGGTCAGGCAGGATATCTGAAAACGCGAAAGATCCAACTATAGATAAACACAACAAGATAGCAATAGTTACAAACTTTCTGGACAACTGTTATCTCCCAACACTTATAACCATATAACCATATAACAATTACAGCATGGAAACAGGCCATCTCGGCCCTTCTAGTCCGTGCCGAACACTTACTCTCACCTAGTCCCATCTACCTGCACTCAGACCATAACCCTCCATTCCTTTCCCGTCCATATACCTATCCAATTTATTTTTAAATGATAAAAACGAACCTGCCTCCACCACTTCCACCGGAAGCTCATTCCACACAGCTACCACTCTCTGAGTAAAGAAGTTCCCCCTCATGTTGCCCCTAAACTTTTGTCCCTTAATTCTCAAATCATGTCCTCTTGTTTGAATCTTCCCTACTCTCAATGGAAAAAGCTTATCCACGTCAACTCTGTCTATCCCTCTCATAATTTTAAAGACCTCTATCAAGTCCCCCCTTAACCTTCTGCGCTCCAAAGAATAAATACCTATCTTGTTCAACCTTTCTCTGTAACTTAGGTGCTGAAACCCAGGCAACATTCTAGTAAATCTCCTCTGTACTCTCTCTATTTTGTTGACATCTTTCCTATAATTTGGCTGTTGGAACAAGAGGAATTAGGAGCACAGGTTTCAATTAAAGAAATAGAAGAGACAATAAATTCACTGAAGAACGGTAAAACACCGGGACCACACGGGTTCAGTAATGAATTTTATAAAAGATTTCACGAGGTAATTTCACCACGTTTAAACAAGCTTTATACATACGCATTTAAAGAACAGACACTACCAGAAACACTAGCTGAATCAACTATCACACTTATACCCAAAAAAGATAATGATCTAGAAGACCCCGGTTCATATAGAGCAATTGCACTTTTAAATACAGATCAGAAAATATTAGCGAAAACTTTGGCAAGAAGATTAAGTCAATACGTTAGTAAATTAATACATTCGGATCAAATGGGGTTCATTCCCAAGAGACATTCATTTAATAATTTGAGACGTCTTTTTAATATAATGTATTCACACAAAATTGAAGAAGAAGACTTAAGGGCCTGTCCCACGGGCATGCGACTCCATGCGGCAAGCGCGACCTAACCGCAAGTGGGGGCCCCGCGGAGGTCGAGTGATCCCCTACAGGGCCGGTCCCACCAGCATGCGGCTGCATGCGGCAAGCGCTACCAAATCGGAAGCGAGGGCCGCGCGGAGGTCGAGTGACGTCAAGACGCTGCGCATGGCCTCGAGGCGGCTGCGTCCGGCGTCGAGGCGGTGCGCACGGCCGTCGATGCAGTGCGCACGGCCTCGATGCGGCTGCGGGGCGGCAGCCCGTTGTCGCATGGAATTTTTGAACAGTGTCAGTTTTTTCGGAGCCCCGCGCGATGTCGGGACCAGCTCCGCACAACTCCATACGGCTCCGCCGATCGAAGTGGGACCGGCCCCGCGGCCTCCACGCGGCCCCTGCACGGCTCCCGCTTGCGGTTAGGTCACGCTTGCCGCATGGAGTCGCATGCCCGTGGGACAGGCCCTTTATCAATTATTTCATTAGATGCAGAAAAAGCATTTGACCAAGTAGAATGGGAATACCTCTTCACAATACTGCAAAATTTTCAGATGGGAGAGAATTTTATTTCATGGATAAAATTACTATAGGACAGGCCAACTGCCAGAATATTGACCAACCACATACTTTCTTCGAAATTTCAATTATCCAGGGGCAATAGACAGGGTTGTGCATTATCACCCCTGCTATTTGCCCTTGCGATTGAACCCTTAGCGGAAAGTATAAGAATACATCGAACATTCACGGTTATAATACTAAACATTCCAATAATAAAATATCATTATATGCAGATGATGTATTATTATACATCACCAACTCTCAAGTTAGTATTCCAAATATATTAAATCTTATAAAGGAATTCGGTTCCTTCTCAGGATATAGAATAAACTGGAATAAAAGTGAAATTATGGCAATAAAACCTCAAGAGCCAACACACCTTTTAAAATTCCCTTTTAGAACTGCTACAGAAAAATGTAAATACCTGGGTATTCAAGTAACCAGAACATATAATTCTTTATTTAATGCAAACTTCCTGCCTTTAGTTACTAAATTAAACGCTCTTATTCAATTCCAGAAAACACTTCCGATGTCTCTAATAGGCAGAATAAATGCCATAAAAATGATTTTCCTCCCACAATTTCAATCAATACCGATATATCTACCTAAAATAAAAAATAAAAAACTTGATTCCCGGATTACAAATTTTATTTGGGATTATAAATCACATAGAATTCATAAACGACATCTATGTAAACCCAAAGAAATTGGTGGATTGGCACTCCCCAATTTCTTATACTATTATTGGGCAGCAAATATTAAAAATGTAATTTACTGGCTGGATAAT
Source organism: Malacoraja senta (assembly GCA_038087875.1). Lineage (NCBI taxonomy): Eukaryota > Metazoa > Chordata > Chondrichthyes > Rajiformes > Rajidae > Malacoraja > Malacoraja senta. The sequence continues at coordinate 40,990 of JAXLNO010002762.1, read as the reverse complement.
GCATGCCAACAGGTAGATTGGTTAGTAATGGAGAGAGAGGATTGCTCGCCTTTTAATATAGGCACGATCCTTCTCTCCCCAATAAAGTTGAAGAACACAATATACGAGAAACATCCGATTATTCACAGCACTTTACGAATTTGGAGACAAGTAAAATTTACTTTTAAATTAAGAAATCTATCTCTTCTTTCTCCAATAGCTAATAACCCGTCGTTCAAACCATCTATTATAGATAAAACGTTTATTTATTGGGAAAGACTAGGAATTAAAAAGGTTGGAGATTTGTACGAAATGGGAAACCTCCTATCATTCCAGAAATTACAGTCGAAATACAGTCTGAAAGGTAATCAATATTTTAGATATCTTCAAATTCGAGATTATTTGAAAACATATACCCACGAGTACCAAACTCTGTTGCCAGATATATTAGACGAAGGTATGAATAGAAACGCAGAGTCAAATAATCTAATATCATACTTGTACAATATCCTTCTGCATATAGAAATTCCATCGTCAGATGCAATTAGAATAAAATGGGAAGAGGAATTAGGCCTAAAAATCTCCAAAGACAGATGGGAAAAATATCTCCTATATATACATAATTGTTCGATTAATGTTAGACACATTCTAATCAAATTTAAAATACTACACAGACAATATTACTCAAAAACAAAACTGAATAAGATTTTTCCAAATGTATCTCCTATTTGCGACAAATGTCTATCTCAAGAAGCAACTATAACACACTCCTTTGCCTCTTGCATAAAACTCCATAAATTTTGGAAAGGAATATTTGAAATTTTCTCAAAATTATTAAAAACAAAACTGGACCCCCATACAGAATTGATTATTTTCGGAATAGCAGGAGCCTGCTCTGAGCTATCAATATTTCAAAGACATTTCCTAACTATGGCCTGATAATGGCGACAAACCTTATACTTAAATTTTGGAAAAATGCATCTACGCCAACTCTTAAAATGTGGATCACAAGCATGTCTGAGACGCTACATCTTGAAGATATGAGACTCGTCTTAGCAGGAAGATCAGAGCAATTTTCAAAGATATGGTCTCCTTTCATTGATTTATTACAAGGATAGTATAGTGCAGCCCGAGGCTGAAGATGGCACGGTACTCACGTGAGGGTGGCTAGAACGGTGTTCTGGCGGTGGTGGCCTGAGTCCGGGGTTCGGCCGCGGGCCAGCGGCTGCGTCTGCAGGACTGGTGGGCGGCAGCTTCGACCACCCCAGGCCGCGGTGTTTGAGCCGCGGGAAACATCGCCCGGGGGGTATCGCCTCAGCGCAGAGGGAGAAGAGGAGGGAAGAGACTGCAGACCTAAGACTTTTGCCTCCATCACACTGAGGAGATGTTGGGTGGACTCACTGTGGTGGATGTTAATATGTGTTTATTGTTGTTTTATGTATGACTGTTACAATTTCGTTCAGACTTCGGTCTGAATGACAATAAAGGGCTATCTCTCTCTCCAACACAACTTTGGAATTAAACCGATTTACGGACAGGGTGATGGGTGTGGTGAGAAATGAAGCAGGTATATCAACACGTTTGGGTCTTTTTTTTAAAATTAATTTTCGTTTTTGTCTTTTTATATTTTTAAGTTTTTACTTACTCACTTTGCCACTCTTTGGTAGTTTAGGGGTTCTATTTTTACACATTCACTCTCTCTTTCACTTTCTCTCTTTCTTGCTCTTTCTCTCTTTTTCTATTTCATTTTTGTCAAAATTAAAATGGAAGATGTACAATAAAAGATTTTGTCATATGCCACGGTTTATACTACTGTACACTGCTTCTAATAAAAATATATATTTTTTAAATTAAAAAAAAGGAATAGGTGATGTTTTGGGTTGAGACCCTTCTTCAGGCTGGCACGTCAAAATTAAAGTAAGTTTCTGCAGGATGATCAAATCCATCACAGAAAGGAAGTGCAGAGTGGAACGGTTTTTCTGAGCATTGGACACCAATATCAGCAAGGAAGCTAGTCGTATCTAAGGAGGCACAGTAGTAAGTGGGCAATGACATTTGACAGCTGAATGCATGGTTAATATTCCTAAATTGTTACTATTTAAATATTCTATAAAGTGTATGAATTTTGCTGTCTTGGAGTTCAAAAGAATGTGTGGTGATGCGGGGACAGCATGATGGTGCAAAGATAGAGCTGCTGCTTTGCACTGCCAGGGACCCGGATTCGATCTGCGTGCTTGTCTGTACGGTTTTGTACGTTCTCCCTGTGACCATGTGGGTTTTCTACAAATGCTCCGGTTTCCTCACATTTCAAAGACCTACATTTTTGCAGGTTAATTGGCTTTGATAAAATTGTAAAAAAATTGCACCTAGTGTGTAGGATAGTATTAATGTACAGAGAACGCTGGTTGGTGCAGATTCAGTGGGCCGAAGGGCCGGTTTCTGCACTGCATCTCTAAACTAAGCTGATTGCGATATGTAAGAACCTAAGGGGGCATGACAGGTAAATGCTGAGACATTTCCACAAATGGCCAAATAACCTGCCATTTTGGTGATTGGGAGGAAACCAGATCACCTGGAGGAAACCCACATGGTCACAGGGAAAATATGCAAATTTCACACAGGCACACCCAATGTCAGGATTGATCAGACTTCCCTGGCACTGTGAGGCAGAGGTTCCACTCGAAAGTTCAAACATGAGTTACAAGAAGAGATTGTCATCAAATTATAGACACCGCAGGCTGAAAAATTAATATTTTCCTTTCAGAGTTACTTTTTCTTGTCATTTTAGTCGGCATGATGGCTCCTCACACAGGCGACTCTTGCGTGCATGAGCTATGCAAAAACAAATTCACTTTGCAGTGCATACGTGACAATAAAGAACCATTGAACCATTGTTTTTCATACTGGGCAAGTTCCACAGCTAACGCAGAGTGCTACTAAAGGTTTTCTATTGTAAATATTCCTGACGGAACACTGACATAATGATGCTCATCGGTAATTAGGGCAGGAACACAAGAGTACACTGAGGCCATTCATCTCAGCTGGTCCATACCAGCTCTCAAGGCAGTAAACCCCATTCATCCAATTGCCCTCTCCTTATTTCACTGTATTCCCACAACTTATTCTCACTTGCATATGCTCATCCTTTCATTATGTTTTATTAAGGGACAATTCATAATTGCCAATTAACTGACTAGCATGTCTTTGTGGTGAGAAAAGAGGCCAATTGCTCATGTAATTTTAGCAGTGACAGAATGGACAAAAAGATAATAAAGGCCAAGACCAAAGACCAAGGCAGATGTTCTAGTGCCATCTTCTGTGCTGCCATGTGCTGGGGCAGCAGGGCGAAAGCCGCAGAGGCCAATAGAATGAACAAACTCATCAGGAAGTTTAGTCCTGTGGGCGGAGTTAGCTTCATGGGAGGTGGTCTGGGAGGGGAGGATGCTCCTTAAACTGCGGAGCATCCTGAACAATACAGCTCATCCCCTCCATGACACACTGGTCAACCTGAGGAGTACTTTTAGCAACAGACTGGTTCCACCAAGATGCAGGACAGAGCGCCACAGGAGATCCTTCTTCGCCGTGGCTATCAAACTGTACAATTCCTTCACCTTCTGTTGTGGGGTAGACTGAGACTGACTGACTCCCCCCCCCCCCCCTCCCCAATCTTTGCACTTCCCAAATCCTTTCCACTCATCACTTTATTTTCATGTTTCATCTATTTTGTGTTTTTGTGTTTTTATGACTTGGCAGATCAATTTTCCTCCTGGGATAAATAAAGTTCTATCGTATCGTATTGATTCTGACTCATCTGAGTCAGCTCTTTCTGCCAACTATTTCCCCAATTAAGTTCTGGTCAAATCCAAGACTCTCTCTTGGACCTTCAGCGTGGTCCCCACACTATCTCTTTCCACTTGATATTTTAGTTGCCTATCAGATTTCAGATGTGGTCTGATCTATTTAAAGAGTTAACTTACAAAGATGAATAGGTAAATAATCAGCAATGGTATTTATATTTCTCTAGGACCCCTAATGTTTGAGAGAAATTCTCTTTTAGTGGGAATTTTATTTATGTCTTTAAAAGGGAAAATAAAACGTTATGATCTAAACAATTTGTGCCATCACTAATAATGCCAATTTGAATATGGGGAGTTAATATCCTATGTATTTGTTCTTGACATCACAAAATAACGATAGTCACTTGAACAGTTACATGGATAGGAAAGGTTTAGAGGGACATGTGACAAATGCAGGCAATGAGACTACTTTAAATGGAGCATTTTGATCAGCATGGACATGTTGGACTGAAGGTGTAGGAAAGAACTGCAGATGCTGGTTTAAATCGAAGATAGACACAAAATGTTGTAGTAACTCAGCGGGACAGGCAGCATCTCTGGAGAGAAGGAATGGGTGACGTCTTCAGTCGAGACCCTTCTTCAGACTGATGTCAGGGGAGTGGGCGGTACAGAGATAAACTGCAGTTGGATGTTGGGCTAAAGGGCCTGTTTCTGTGCTGCATGGATCTATGACTATCTCCATGTCCACATAAAGCCAGCGGATGACCCGAGGAACTGAAGCATCCATATCCTAATCAAATTCCTGTGACGCCCAGGACATCAAGCTGACTGAAGGTGGAAAATTGTCACAGGGCCAAATGCAACACTTGGACTTTTCAATTTCAGTCATATTGGACCTGCTACAGTTCTTGAAATGTCCAAAATAATTACTGATCCCTCTTGTATTTGAAGAACTGTCATCGACAAAAATAACTGGTTGTCATATTAATAGCTGTGCAAATTACACCATCTGTCTTTGCTTTAAAATAGCTTCATTGTTCCTTGAAGTTTTCAGGCAACTACCAACACTTGCAACGTTGCCTTGAGTTAAAGATGGACAATATACTGTTGGAGCAGGAGCTCATATTTTAAAGTACTTTGAGGTGTTCACTTGATCACCCTCTGTAATTTGTGTTCACCTAGTTTCAGCAGAGTTTGTGGCGAAGTTACCACAGGTAATCAAGAAAACAATCCAGGAAATAACTGCTCCTTAGTACAACCAGTGACTAGAGTATGGGACATGCTTAAAGCAAGACTAACCTTATTTTGTAGAAAGGAACTGCAGATGCTAGTTTAAACCAAAGATAGACACAAAAAGCTGCAGTAACTCAGCGGGACAGGCAACATCTCTGGAGAGAAGGAATGGGTGATGTTTCGCGTTGAGACCCTTCTTTAGACTGAACTTCTTTTGTTTAATAAATCTCAAAGTGGAGAGCAATAACAGGAATTGAGAAAGGATGGGAATGCTGCCTGTCCCACTGAGTTACTCCAGCATTTTGTGTCTACCATCGGAAATCTAAAGATGAGCAGTTTCAAACTTTGAAGACAGGAAAATGTCAGATTGAGATGGTCATTGGAGGTGACAAAAGGATGATGCTTAAACATTTTACTGTACTAAGCCCGCGAGAGGGACTTTTCCCAGGTTAAACAAAGGTTTAATTTAGAGAGTGGAACTTCCCTGCCTGTGCATCAAATTCCAAAAGTACCCAAATTCCAGAGGCTTAATTCCTGTTTCAGAGAATTATTATTATTATTATTATTTTTTTTTAATTTATATTTATTAGAAGTACATTACATTACAACCAATTACATTAGTACTCATCACATATATCTTATTACAATTAATGTACTCCGTCATTTTTTACACTGATAAAAAGGAAAGGTTGAGATTAAGAAAAAAGGGAAAGTGAAGGAAAATAGTGAAGGTGTAAAACCGTGACAACAGGAAAGAACAGAGACCCTGTAGAAAAGAAATTAAAAAGAAAGGATTAAGAGATAGACCCTAAAGAAGAAAAAAAAGAGAAAGAGGAAAAAAGAGAAAAGCAAATACTTTGTTATAAGCATCACGCAAATGGGATATACCAACTCTCCAGCTTTCATCCCCCTGTACCTGACCTCAGTTTTTTTTAAAGTACTTTTGCACCCTATACTTGTAATAATTCTATAAATGCAGACCACGTCAGGTGGAAGTGATCTGGTTTACCTGCCAGGAGGAGTCTTATCTCTTCTAGGTGTAATGTTTCAAACATATTTGAAATCCACATGTTTATAGCTGGTATTGGAGCATTTTTCCAGAATTTTAGGATTAACTTTTTTCCAGTTATTAACCCGTAATCTATTAAAGCTGCCGAGCCAAAACTTTATGCGGTTTATCCCCAAATTCAAAGTGTTCCTGTTTTGTAATTTGGAAAAGTCTTATAAGTTTAGCTGATAATAGTTTATTTAAATTAAATTTCAAAATTATTATTTTATTATGTTTATCTATTGATGGATCTTTAGCATTATCTATATCCATTTGTCTAATAAGTTCTTCTAACTGTTTCATAGAATTATAAATAGATACTGTATAGAGGCCCTGTGGCCCGTTAAGTCCACAATGACCATCAACAAACCATTAACCTTCATTAATCTATTTTTTGTTTTTATACCCTCCACATTCGCTTCTACTCCTTTCAAATCTTGCCACTCCCCTGCATGCAAAGGGCAACCTACAATGACCAAATAACCCACTGATTCAAACATTCTTTGGGTTGAGGGAGGAATCTGCACTCGGAGAAAATCCTCACGGTCACGGGGAAGATATGTAAACTCTACACCGACCTCTATTAGAACGCAATGCTACCGGCACAGCTGTGAGTACCAACCGAACAAGTAAGCATGGTAGTCGGGGATTTAGTGAGGGGGTGGGGGTTTGGGTTTCAGGCCCAGCTGAAATGAACATTTTGCGCCCCCCCCCTCCCCCCCGTCCATGCCCTCCAGCATATTTCTGGCTAACGTTCAGTCACTCGCAAACAAGCTTAGAAAGCTTAAGGCAAGGCTGTTGTTTCAATGGGAGATGAGGGATGGCTGTGTTCTTTATTTCATTGAAACATGACTTACCCCTGACTCACCTGACCCTGCTGTACAACATGAGTGTTTCTAGATTTATCAAATGGACTGAATAGAATTCCCACTGCAGCCCACCGTTTTCTGGTGGCTCCATCCCATAAATCTCGTTCGCAGAAGTCAGGTCCACTTTTACAATAGTAAATTCTTGGAGAGTGGCCAGCCCAGATGGAAATCCCCATTCGGTTTTTCTGTTATTATACTTTGGGGTTTTTTTGCACTACAGTACTCAAATTTCCCCCTGCAATCTTGCACCATTCTGCTGTTTGGCACTGTTGTTGTATTTATCATAGCTATCTGTAAATTGTCGACTTTGTAAGCTTTATGTGAACAAGAATTTTCTTTGCACCCTAGTGTATGTGACAATAAACTTCCAACTAATTAGACCCGAGGTCAGAATTGAACCCTTGTCTCTGGTACTGTGTGGGGGGGACTGCTCGCTGTGCCACCTCATTAATACTCTGCATGAACTGCTGTCGATGTTTCAAAAATTCTTGTTTACATTCTAGCTCAGTTCACAGGAACAGTGTCGTCAAATGCACATATGTAAAAATCTCAGGACTGCCATACACCACAGAAGCCAGTCTCACTACAAAAGATTTAATTCCATCACCTGTCAATCACAAGAATTCTGTATCATGTTCTCGGGGAGCTGTCATTATGTATTCAAACTGCAATAATCAAATATTCTGGACCTTTATGTTCCCAGAATCAGCCTTAAGGCACAGATTATTGGAATCAAGAAATGCCTCTTCTGAACTTGGCAAGGGGTGCCGCAGATGAGTAATTGAACACAGATAGGATGCTCCAGTGAGGTTATCCAGAATCATGGCCATGCTCTATATCCTGCTTATCATTGCACAGCAGACAGGATTTAGAGGTGAAGAATATGAAAAAAAAAGCACACAACACTAGGATGGCACAGTGGCGCAATGGTAGAGTTGCTGCCAGACAACGCCAGAGTTTCGGGTTTGATCCTGATTATGGGTGCTGTCTGTACAGAGTTAGCACGTTCTCACCATGGGTTTTCCCCGGGTGCTCCAGTTTCCTCCACGGTCCAAAGACATACAGGTTTGTAAGTTATTTGTAAATTGTCCCTAGTGTGTAGGATGGTGCCGGTATACGGGGTGATCGCTTCTTCTTCTTGAGTATGGCGTGCACAGCCTAAATTTGTAAGACATGCTTGATCAATGGTGTTTTATCATTAATGTTTATTATTATTAATGTTTAGTGTTTTCTGAGTCATTCGTAACTGTCACTGTTTGTCATGTTGTTACTTGTGGGCGGAGCACCAAGGCAAATTCCTTGTATGTGAATACTTGGCCAATAAACTTACTTACTGGCAACTTGTTCTATTTGATCTTTTGTTTGTGCACATCAGGTTGATTGCATTAGTCGAAACAGGGTAGACTACATGAAGGTTGCAATCTCGCACCCCAGGGAGTTGGTCGGCATGGACTCGGTAGGCCGAAGGGCCTGTTTCTGTGCTGCATCACTATACTAAACTATAATCCCCGGTGAGCCAACCTTTGGACACTGCATACAGATCCAGACACTGCACCGTGTAAAGGATGTGGTCATTCTATGTTATAGAATTTTACTGGAGCAACACCAGGTCTCTAAGTGTTAACCTATGAAGAGGATGGACGCAAATGACAAAATAACCAAAAGCAACTTCAGAAGAAAGCTCTTCTGCACAGCATGTATTTATGATATGGAAGTCACTGCCTAAAAGGGAAATGGTTGCAGGTTGAATCATAGCTTTCAAAAAGGAATTAGGAAAGCACTTGCAGGGAATAAAATTGCAGATCTAAGGGGAAAGAGTTGATGTATGAGAGCAACCGGATTGTTATTCCAAAAAGCTCGCATGAGCTCCTTCTGTGTTGCACTGATTCAATGATTCTAGCCGTATTTCCAGGAATATAGAGGGATTGAGGGTGCTTTGAAAAAGGCTCTTACGATTTTGAAAGGAATTGATGAGACAGAGCAAAATAAATGCCGACTACTGGTGGGAGTCGTTATCATGAAAGCAACAAAACCAAAGCTGAGCCATTCAAGAGAGAAGATAGGATAGACTTCTTCATGGAGAAGAGTTGAGCACTCTCCAAGGGAAGCAATAGATGCAGGCTCAATAAATAATTTAAATCAGAGATCCATAGATTTTCATGAGACACGGTTTGAAGAGAAGTTGAGCCAAGGCAGGTGGATGGAGCGGAGTTACATTCAAGTCATTATTTTATTAAATGCCAGAGCAGGCTTAAGTCTGAAAACATACGTTGTTAGTTTTAGTTTGGTTTGATTTGGTTTAGTTTAGTTTGATTTAGTTTGTTGATACAACCTGGAAATTGGCCCTCCAGCCCACCAGGTCCACGCTGACCATTGGACACCTATTCACACTAGTTCCATGTTTTCCCACTTTGCCGTCCATTTCTTGCACACTCGGGACAATTTACAGCGGGCATTTAATCTACAAGCCCGCCTGTCTTTGGGATGAGGGAGGAAACCGGAGCACCTGGAAGAAACACACGAGGTCACAGGGAGAACGTGAAAACTCCACACGGTCACCATCCAAGGTCAGGATTGAACCCTGGTGTCTGGCAGCACCTTTACCTGCTGGACCAGTTACATTTCTATCATGATAGATGTTCAAATTTACATATGGCATGATCTGAATTTTATGTTGTCTCCAAATCGAAGGGAGCTCAGCAACCTTGCATGTGTGTGCATACAATTATAATAACTTCAAATTACACTCCCTATATCATGCAACCCCTGTGACTATAACAGATACAGGTGCATGCTGATCAGATTCCTGCCAAGCACTTTTATTCTGTGTTGTCTATATTTTGCAGGTCCCAACAAAAGCTACATCCTTCTGATTGTCATAGCTATTTGATAGGCAATCTGAAATCATTCAAATGGATCCCACTGTTACTCAACGTAATGTCGTTGTGATGTTCAGGTCTCCTGGAGAATTTAATATGTTGTCCTGGCAACTCTCATCACATGGCTGACTGGCGCCCTGTTAGCGAGAATGCAGCTCAGCTCTCAAAGGATTAATATTAAAGAACATATGACTCACTTGTATTTAACTGTTCAGTTAGGTCTGTGTGGGATAGGCCATAAATGTTGCCTTTGCCAGGAAAACCCTTTATGTTTTCACTTCCTACTCTAGGCCATCTAAAATTATTGATCAGACAATTAACCAAAAATTATTTGTACTGCTCTTTCATAGCTCATTTTACAAGGAAAACGAAATTTATATTTACTTTTATGAGTGGGTTTAATTTAGTTTAGTTTTGAGTTACAGCGTGGAAACATGCCTTACGGCTCACCGAGTCCACACTGACCAGCGGTCACCTCATACGCGATTTTTATCCGACCCACTCGGGACAATTTACAGAAGCCAATTAACCTACAAATCTCTATGTCTTTGGAATGTGGGAGGAAACTGGAGCACCTGGAGAAAACCCACGCGGTCGCAGGGAGACCATACAAACTCTGTACAGACAGCACCAGTGGTCAGGATCGAACCAGTGTCTCTGGCACTGCGAGGCAGCAGTTCTACTGCTTTGTGTACTGCCTCGGAAGAAATCTATTATTTGTACTCTACAATTGATGCACTCTTATACTCATGTGTGGTTATAAGGTCATGATTATAAGTGATAGGAGCAGAATTAGGCCCATCAAGTCTACTCCACCATTTAATCATGGCTGATCTACCTCCTAACCCCATTCTCATGCCTTCTCCCCATAACCCCTGACACCCTAACTAACCAAGAATCTATCTATCTCTGCCTTCAAAATATCAATTGACTTGGCCGCCACGGCCTTCTGTTGGTTGTGTCTATGGAAAGTATGATTTTATTGGATTGTACGTAAAACAAAGAGTTTTGTTGTATCTAGTTCCAGTGAAATTTCAGTTAAAATTAATCATTAAGAAATGGAAATAATCATCAATGCTGCCAACAATGTTCGTAAGGCGCAACGCTGACTGACACAAGGATTGGCTATAAACATTGAAACTTAATTATGAAACAGCTTTAAAACTGGTGCAAATCCTCCTTAATGCAAATGCAAAAGGCTTAATGCATGTTTCAGACCCAGTGCTGGACACCTAAACTACAGCTTTGCTCAATCAGTTCAGTAGCTATGATTCATGTGTATGCACGCCACCTGTCATATTGAGCACAAAAGTACTTGTCTACTGGGCACAGAGTAGATTAATTTCCAGGTCATGATGTCCTGGCAGAATATTAGGCCTATTGTCCCTGCATATAATTAAAGTTGGTTGTTTGTAATATCCACTATGTAGTGAAAGGAGAGCTAGGCATAGGATCAGCTGGCTTCGATGTTGACCAGTGACTCGACCTTAAGTGTTGTCAGCACAGGTTTAAATCTGGGTCCACGATTGACGCACCATGTCTGCAGTGCATGCTATTTATAAACCCATAGTAGTTATTAATGTGGACAATTCTTTAAGCATCTCCCAACCCCTGAGAGACACAAAAAGCTGGAGTAACTCAGCAGGACAGGCAGCATCTCTGGAGAGAAGGAATGGGTGACGTTTTCGGGTCGAGACCTTTCTTCAGACTAAGTCTAAGGCCTTCTATCCAAAAATGCTGCCTGCCCCGCTGAGTTACTCCAGCATTTTGTGTCTATCTTCGGTTTAGACCAGCATCCTTCCTACCCATCCCAAACCCCTGGCATCTATCACCAAGGACAAAGACAGCAAGTGCATAGGGACATCACCATCTGCAGCTTCCCGTTCAAGTCATATCACCTTCTGGCTTGGAAATATAACGCTGTAACCTCATCATTGTCCAAGGCCTAAATCCAACCGCACAGTGGTGGAAGTTTCACCCAGAAGACTCACCACTATCTCTTCAAGTGCATTAAGGATGAACAATAAATGCTTCACTTGGCAGTGTTGCCTGCACCTAATAAATGAACACAACAACCATGCTACAAAATTGTCACCTGCCTCATAGGACGAAATCAATTGGGTATTTAATTTTTCAACCTAAAGTTGTACCGCTTTAAGGTGATAGGGGAAAGATTTAATCGGAACCTGAGAGGTGACTTTTCACACAAAGAGCAGTGAGTATATGGAATGAGTTGCCAAGGGAGGCAGGTACTATAACAACATTTAAAAAACATTTGGATAGAACATGCATGGGAAAGGTTTAGAGGGATATGGGTCAAACACAGGCAGGTGGGACAAGTGTGGATGAAGTATTTTGGTTGGCATGGGCAAGTTGGGCCGAAGGGCCTGTTTCCATGCTGTATGACTCCATGACTCCAACTGAGCAGACAAGAAGCATGCTGGTCACAGTCAGAGTCCTCCTTGATGGCACATGTTATATCCTGGTCAACAGAGCCCAGCTGTTATTTTACTCCAGCCATCAGTTTATGTCTTTCTGGAAAGATGACCCAGCAGGGAAGATTATGGGCAGAGGAAGCACATAAATGCAAACACCTCCACTTGCTTGGATTAAACTCCAGCTGCTGTTTTGTTGCCCATTTCTGTAACAGATCTGCATTTGCTATATACTTAGATAGTCCTTCTCACACTCTGCAATCTTGGTGTCATCTACTAACTTACTAACTAACCTATCTACATTCATGTATAAGTGTGTGTGTGTGTGTGTGTGTGTGTGTGTGTGTGTGTGTGTGTGTGTGTGTGTGTGTGTGTGCGTGCGTGCGTGCGTGCGTGCGTGCGTGTGTGTATGTGTGTGTTATATTCTCTTCTGGACTCCGCAAATAAAGATCAGACTTTCAATGCTCTGCCATGACCTGCCACCCAGATTGAACACACCCTTTGGTACGAGTTGCTTTGACTACATAGGCAGCTCCCACAGTATGATTTGTGCCTCTTTTTTACTAACCTCTCTCACACTTTGAACAGATCAGGCCTGTATTTAAAATATCCCATTTCACTCTGCTTGGACTGGAGATGGGCAGTGCTGTGTGTAAATACGAATAGTAGTAATTAATCCTCACCATCTTAATACTGGTCCATGTTTAAATTGCTCCTCAAAAAAGATCACGCATGGAAAAATGCATCATCCCCAACGCTTAAAATGTGGATCACAAGCATGTCTGAGACGCTACATCTTGAAGATATGACTCGTCTTAGCAGGAAAATCAGAGCAATTCTTAAAGACATGGTCTCCTTTTATTGATTTATTACAAGTATAGTATGGTGCAACACATCTCTGGAAATAAACCGATTCACGAACTGGGTGATGGGTGTGGTGAGATATGAAGCAGGTATATCCCTACACATCCCATTTTTTTCTTCTTTCTTTTTAAAATAATGTTATGGGTTTTTGTCTCTATTTTTCTCCAGGCTATCACTTGTTCACCCCTGGACTGCCCATTGGGTACTCTAGGGGTTTACACATCACTACTTCCTTCACTCTTCACTCTTTATTTTTCTCGCTCTCTCTTTCTTGCTATACCTTTTTCTTGTTAAATTTAAAAGAGAAGTTGTACACAAAATGTATTTTGTCATATGCCACGGTTTATACTACTGTACATTGCTTCTAATAAAAATACAAATAATTTTTTTTTTTTTTAAATTTAAAAAAGATCACGCATGAAGAGTTAAGCTGGCAAAGTCCAGGACTGCTGGTGTGCAAGGCTCATAGTCGGCCCTTCTCGGCCCCTCGGACTCAATCAAAATGATAGCAGGCAGCCTTGGAAGCCTTACCCCACTACTCAAACCTCACGTCAAAAACCTTGGCGTGATATTTGACTCAGCACTGAAATTTGACAAACAAGTCAATGCCGTGGTAAAAGCTAGCTTCTTTCAGCTTCGGACGATAGCTAAAATAAAACAATTCCTCCACTTTGATGATCTCAAAAAGATCATCCACACATTTATCTCCTCCCGCCTAGATTACTGCAACTCCCTTTACACTGGCATCAGCCAATCTTCCCTGTCCCGCCTGCAACTGGTCCAAAACGCCACAGCGAGACTCCTGAAGGGCACCCGAAAAAGGGACCACATCACCCCGATCCTGGCCTCTCTCCACTGGCTCCCTGTGCGGTTCCGTATACATTTCACGATCCTCCTCTATGTCTACAAAGCCCTCAATGGGCTTGCCCCCACCTACATTAAAAGTCTTCTCACCCACCACTCCACCTCCAGGTCCCTCAGATCGGCCGACTTGGGGTTGCTGAATATCCCGCGGTCTAGGCATAAGCTCAGGGGCGACTGCGCCTTTGCGGTTGCAGCTCCTAGACTGTGGAACAGCATCCCCCTTCCCATCAGAACTGCCCCCTCCATCGACTCCTTTAAGTCAAGACTATAAACTTATCTATACTCCCAAGCCTTTCTTGACATCCTCTGAGCGAGGGCTATATGTATATATGTATGTAGTTTGTTTGTTTATATTATTCTTATAACAAATGTAAAGCACTTTGGCCAACGAGAGTTGTTTTCTAAATGTGCTATATAAATAAATGTGACTTGACTTGACTTGACTTGATAGTCCCATCAGATGAAGCTTTCATTCATTCAATCAACAGAGATTATGGGACATTTCAAACAACGCATGAACATAGAACAGTACAGCAACAGGAACAGGCCCTTCAGCCCACAATGTTTGTGCCAATACCATGATACCAAGATAAACTAATCTCATCTGCTTGCACATGATTCACATCTCTCCATGAAGGCAGTTTAAAGTGGAAATAAACATTGATAATATTTGATCTTCCACTTCTGTTTCCACAGTTGAGGACATATTTAGAAATTCAACCAGCAGTATCAATATGTACTAATGCATTTCAGTCATAATGTAAGAAGCGGCGTGAGAGAAAGAGAGACAACTTAGAGAAAGCAGAAATGGGTCAGGCCCACTTGTCAAACCTCACTTAATGAGAAAAGACAACCCGTTCTGGTTTAAAAATATAAATATTTTTTATGCTTGTTTCCATAAGCAAAAATAAATGCTGTTCTATTTGTTTAAATGGCCTTAACTATTGCTCTCTGTTTGCAATGGCAGCATCTAACAGGGTGGAAGAATTGAACTGAAAGCCGTGCTGGAAGGTCAAACAGCACAACAGTAAAATCTGAGCCATTACATTGCGAGCAATGTACTGAACTGACAATGCTGGTCAGGGTGTATTAGCTTTTATTTTATGCTACTTTTTTCTGTACATCTTCTTTGAATATAATTTCTTTAAATTGTTAATTATAATGAAAATTCAATATAAAATGAGGATTGTTGCTTTATGCTTACCATTAGGTCTAGAGTGTGATTAATGGCTGAAGGAAAGGATATCTCCTTGGCTCATTCTCTGTTCTTTCATTTTCTGTCTCTCTCAGAAGTTACCCAGTGCCTGAACCAGCAGATTTTCTGGCTTAGTAGCTCAGCCACATGGCACTGTTTCTTATATAGGACTGTCCATTGATAGTTTTTGTTTTGAGTGGCAAACAATTACAATCATTTCCACACTGAATCATACCACTTCTGAAAGTAGACCTGGCACCTCGGCACCGATTAACCCCGTGCTCTGCTTATTCCTAGTTAAGTCCCATCACTTAAAATTTAGATCCTTTGGCTGTTGAAACAATGTTTAGGATGTAGTTCCCGATATCCATCTCCGTTCACCTCTACTTATCCAACCTGGGCCACCAACAAGATCTTCCACCTTTATTGTCCCTGGTTTTGCTAGCTTCTTGCTGGCAGACAACCCACCTCTCCCCACTGTTCCTTAGTTCCTACAGCCCAAACTGAGCCTTCCATCACCTTCCTTGCCACCATGGCCCCCGATGCTGATCCCCCAGTCCATACCTGCTGGTCCTCTCTCCATCCCAACCCAGATCCAGCCTTGGTCTCTGGTGCTATATTTGCAATAAAGATTAAGTGTTTAAAGATTTGGCCAATCTGGCCTGTACTATCCCAGTAGTCCCTATGGCCCATCAGTAAGTATTCCCCCCTACAAGTATTAAACCTCACCCCAGTATTTTTCTCCCTCCCTTCATTGGCTCCCTGTGAGATCCAGGCCAGGATTGACTTTCCTCCTTCATTGCTGTGATCTGCAGAAAAATATGAAACATGTCTATAATTGATTCTCCACCCTCTCCCCCTTCTCTCTCAGTCTCTCACCTGTTTTGGGCAGAATTTCTGACAGTTTCTGAGCTGCCAGCCCACCAGGCTTGAGTGACTGAGCTGCCAGCCCACCAGGCCTGAGTGACTGAGCTGCCAGCCCACCAGGCCTGAGTGACTGAGCTGCCAGCCCACCAGGCCTGAGTGACTGAGCTGCCAGCCCACCAGGCCTGAGTGACTAAGCTGCCAGCCCACCAGGCCTGAGTGACTGAGCTGCCAGCCCACCAGGCCTGAGTGACTGAGCTGCCAGCCCACCAGGCCTGAGTGACTGAGCTGCCAGCCCAAGAATCCATTCGGCCCACAGTCCATACTAGCCCTCTGGAAACTAGTCCAGCCCACAACACCCATACTAGCGCTCCAGAACCCCCCCCCCCCCCCCCCCCCACTGGCCACCAATATTGGAATTGGTGGAGAGGTGGAATATTGCATTGGGGGACCCGTGTGAACATGGAACCCAATGGGTCCCACTTAGTCTAGGAGACTTATAAAGGTGCTCTAGAATTGATAAGCTTTACCATTACTTCTTAATAATTTATCACTTTTATCTCGCTAGATTGATTTGTCTTCTTTCAAAGGCGTTTCACTTTTTGATGTCCGCTCTCAAAGTCCAGCAAAATAAAGGATTAGTGAAAACACCAGAACTGCACAGCAAGCGGTCTGGATCAGAAAGAGAGAACGAGGTTACAAAGAAGATATTATTGGCAGCCTGAGGTGAATAGTCCTTGAATATTCTTCTTCCCAGTGGGAGATTACAGGTGTTGGGAGCCCATTATAAGTCAATGGCATCCTAGAATGTATATTGATGCAAGCTCTACATCACTGGACCTTTGGGTTCTTAACCTGTTTTCATCATACGGATACCATTCTCTTTCTCCCATCGTATACTATCTTTTCCCCATTGGGAGTGAATGGTCTTACATAGGCAACAAGGATTAAAGCCTGTTATTTTTTAAAACTGGGTGATTTTCAAATGTCTTTTGCAATTCCCAGAAAAGAAGTTTATGCAAATTACAAAATCCAAAATGTCTTTTCCATAAACAGCTCCAAAGACATGGCTAATGGTCACGTCACCAGTTTTAAACTCTGTTATTTCTGAACAATCTAAATGGAGATTTCTGAACAATGAACCAGACAAACTAAAGTGTCTTTTCTTGCTATTTGCTATGTATCCTGAGGTTGAGGCACCAGTCAAAAACATATTCATGTTTTTAACTAGCCTTCTTTAGCAACATATAAGAGATTCTGAGTTATATGAGAAACTTTGTCCACGTCCTCCTAAATCCACATTCCCCATCTACTACCTTGTTTGTTCAAAATTTTTCAAATTTGGAAAATGACAACTCTTATAAAAGCAATTTAGCCTCAGTCAATTACAGATGAAGGCTTAAAGCCCTGTCCCACTGTACGAGTTCATTCAAGTACTCTCCCGAGTTTACAAAAAAAATCGAACTCGTGGTAAGCACGTAGAATGAACGTAGCGGGTACATCGGAGCTCGGGGACGTCTCTTAGCGGCTCGTAACGCTAACGGCAGGTACTCAGGAAACGCGGTAAGCTCGGGAAGACTCGTGAAGATTTTTCAACATGTTGAAAAATGTCCACGAGAGCCCCTAGTACCTACGAGCGGCCATTACCGTAAATCTCTGAGTTCGAATCAGGGCAAACTTGGGAGAACTCTTGAATGAACTCGTACAGTGGGACAGGGCTTTAAATGTGAGATAATTACAAAACTCATTGGAAACTCAGGCTCATTGTATCACTAGCATGAGTTGAAAAGCGAACCAGTTGTTTGCTGTATGGAGAAGGGACTGATCAACTTGTAGCATGTAATGTATAAAGAGGGCTCCCTTTAGCAACATTAACACTAACACTTCAGCAGAAAACCGACAGCACATCACAAATTCATAGAGTATAATTTTCTCTTGACATTCCTGTTTCTGTTGTCAAGTATCCACCAATGGAATGTGAGGGTTGTTTGTTGTTGATGATCAAAGTTCAAACTCTATTCAACTCCTTTGTTAGCTGACCTACTTGTGGGCAACAAACATCTAAAAGATTAAAAATGAGCCCATGCCTGATCAATGGTTTCAGATGACTTGTGGTTTAATGTTAGCAAATTAAGTGCTTACACCTTCCACAATAACCCATCTAAGTAATTAGGAAATTCAGCCTGGCTTTGTCATTTGGAATCTCTCATTTCCATGGCCATTTAGTAGCTCAGTATTTTCCTCTCATTGTAAAATATAGCAACAAAGTAAGTGTGAGTTCAATTAGTACTTGTTTGTGTTTTATCCTGATCCGAGGATCTCTGCCACTGTATAGGGTGGTACAGTGGCTCAGCTGGTAGAGTTGCTGCCTCACAGCACCAGAGACATGGGTTCGATCCTGACTTCAGGCACTGTCATAGGTCTTTGCACATTCCCCATTGGATCACACAGGTTTCCTCAGGTTTGGCAAAGACGTGCGGGTTTGTAGGTTAATTGGGCTCTGTAAATTATCCCTAACGCATAGGGGCAAGGAGCATTCCCTTTATTGTAAGGGGAGCACTTACTCGATAGTGTGTTGGGCTAACTGGAAACAATTAGACTTTGGAGATGCAGGGTGGAAACAGGCCCTTCGGCTCACCAAGTCTGCAGTGACCAGTGATCACCCCGTAAACTAGCACTATCCTACATACTAAGGACCATTTTCAATTTACAGAAGCAAATTAACCTATAAACCTGTATGCCTTTGGAGTGTGGGAAGAAACCAGAGCACCCAGAGATAACCCACGCGGTCACAGGGAGAATGTATAAACTCCATAGGGACAGCACCTGTATTCAGGTTGGAACCTTCTGGTCCTGTACAGCAGCAACTTATTGCTGCGCCACTGTGCCACCCTCAATTCTGTTCCTTTTGGCTAAAAGGGATTTCTATAAGGATACCTCCCTTCCAGATACACCCTCAAGGGCCTGTCCCACTTGGGCGACCTAATCCGCGAGTTCTGGCGAGTTTGCCCTTGACTCAAACTCGCAGCATGGTCGACACAAGATCGTAGGAGGTCATTGTACCTCTCCTTCATGCTCGAGAGTAGTCCCCGTGTACTCGAGACCTCAGGTAGGTCGCGGCGTATTTTTCAACATGTTGAAAAATGCCCGCGAGTAAAAAAAGGTTGCCATGGAAAAAAATCAATACTTTTTTTACTCATAGGTTTAGTCGTAGTAGGTCGGCATGTTAGTCGTAGGTAATCGAGGGTAGTCGAAGGCAGTCGAAGGTAGTCGTAGATAGTCTTCATCATAGTCGAAGGGAGGTCGAAGGAGATCGAAGGAGGTCGTCTTCACTCTCCACTATTCGGTGTCCAATTTTCCCGGTTAGTCGTAGCTAGTCATAGCTAGTCAAAGCTAGTCTTCAACATAGTCGAAGGAGGTCAAAGGAGGTCTTCGACAGAGTCGAAGGAGGTCTTCAACATGACATTTTTTCAAACTCTCCTAAACTCTTCTAAACTCGCCAATTAGGTTGCCCAAGTGGGACAGCCCCTTCACTTGTTGCCCCCTTTCAGCTGTCAGCTTTCCTTACACCTTGGAAACATGGCCACTGGTGATGAAAAGCAAATTGAAAGCATGTAGCCTTGTTAAAACATGTAAATGACCAACCTGTAACCCAACGTTTTGGGTCACCCATCTCTCCAGAGATGCTGCCTTTCCCGCTGAGTTACTCCAGCATTTTGTGTTTATCTTCGGTGTAAACCAGCATCTGCAGTTCCTTCCTACACAAACCTGTTCCTTCCTACACAAACCTGTTGCCTGGCAATCACTTACTGTTTCTCTATCTGAAGATGAAATTAAAGTGTTCATGTTGGTTGGCTTCCTATTTGTTTAACATGCTTTGCCTTTAACAAATTCATATTTGTTGTTGTTTATTAATCCACAATTTTCCCTGATTGCTATCTCTAAAATCTTCTCACTGCTCGCATTAAGTTGACTTTTCTTAGAGTTGTTGGGCTTTATTCAATGGTTGCAAAGAGCTTGTGACAAATGCAGTCCACTATTTCTCTGATGCCACTCCCATAATATTACACGTTCAGATAACTTACTGTCCTGCGCCCATATGAATACTTGCCCACAGTGCTGGGATAATGAGAAAGTTCAGTCTTTTTAAAATGACAACCAAGTTGCCGAAGTCTTAGAGCATCTATATGCTATTTATCAGAAGCAACTTGTTGTTCACTGCCACTCTTTCATTGCATTAACAAAATCAGAAATCATACATTTCAGAATCATGCTTGTCAACCTTTTTCAGTGACTCATGCACTAAAATAAAATCAGACATTTCTTGTTGCTGTGAGACAATAATAAGCATGGACTAGACATGAGGCCTATTTTAATTCTTTCAGATGAATTGCTGTTTCCCCTTCTCTGAGACCCAGCAATGTATAAATGATTCCACAAAGCCATAACTTACTTACCTGAAGTTTAATCTCTGTTAATTCTTGCAGAAACTTAGAGACAACATCATTACATTTTAAAACAACAAATCATGTCCATAGCTTCTAAATACTGGTTGGTAGATGTGGAAACAGTAATAAATCCTGCCAGGATTTATTAAGATGTCCGGCTGTAATCAAATGAGTTATTACAGCATCAACAAGGAAAACCTTGTAAGTCTTTTAGTGAATAAATTAGGTTGATTTAAAATATATCAAATAGAACTTAAGTGAACTGGCAGCATTTTGCAAATTGAACAAATACCATAATCAAATCCTGTTCAATAATT
Organism: Malacoraja senta; assembly: GCA_038087875.1. Lineage (NCBI taxonomy): Eukaryota > Metazoa > Chordata > Chondrichthyes > Rajiformes > Rajidae > Malacoraja > Malacoraja senta. The sequence goes on along the minus strand of JAXLNO010002762.1, from coordinate 20,198 downwards.
AACTGCACACATTTTGCCATTTGCTGATATGGAAGATCCTTCTGGTCAAAGTAGAATTCTGCAATCCTGTTTGCACAAGATTGCTGAAACACTATTTTTACTCGGACTGAATCCAGTTAATAAAATGAAAAGAAAAGCAGTCTTCACCTTTCCGTAAATTTTATTTTCCAGCCTTTGTCAGTAGAACAGCAAACATTGTATTTTAGAATGATTAATTGTATTTGGGACACTTATGATTGATGTGTTAATATACTAGCAATATATATAAGTACCAGATCGGGTTGTCCAATTCTGAGATGATTCTCTGAAACTCAATCCATCTAATACATGTAGAGATGGCAAACACTTGCCATAAACAGAATCTGCTGATTTTCCATGGTTTTAAAGCATAATTATAATATCGGTTACTTTGAAGGACGTGGATTGATGATCTTAATAAACTTTCCTATAAACATCACACTAAATTGATGGAATTACTAATTAATGGCTCAATGCGAGTTTACTTCATATTCCAAGGAACTAGGTTTTTAAAATAGTAGACAGTCGTACATTTGTTACCAGACAATATATTTATGTATATGTATGAATCGTAAATGAATGTGTCCCTGCCTTCACGAATTTGATCCTTGTATATTAACATATCTTATAAATCCCCAATTTAAATGAAGATGAATTGTGTGTTTTTTCACAATCCAAGGCATAATGCCTTGTGTAAAAAGTGCACAATTTTCAGGAAAATATTCCATGCAAACCAACATCAAACGCACCAAATCATAACAACATGATGGCTGTTCCACCTGATCTACATGGAAAATGTTTTCCTACCATTTGTTCCCAGGCTCTGTGGAGATAATGTCCCTTTAATGCAGCTCTTTCAATAATGCAGGATGAGTAGAATCTATGGAGAGCTTGACTTGACTCTTTAAGTCTGCGGTATGTAAAATACATTTTCCCCCTATCTACTTGTGTTGAGAGTGCTGGGGAGAAAAACGCAAGAGAAAACAAGCAGCTTTGCTACCTGTGCACATACCTCCAACACTGCACTCCCACCTGACAGCACGTTGCTGCATTCACTTTCAGCCTTCATCCAGCCCCAAGTCTCACAGCCACATTGTGTTTTTCCACCTCTTAGCCTAATATCCTCCTGCAGCCATAGCTTCTCCCTCGCAGCTGCTTTTCAGGGAAGTTAAGGAAAAGAACAGGTCACTGGGAATAATGTGCGGTGGTGAGGGCAGGGCATGCAAAAGAGAGGCTGGATTACTTTGGCCTGATCAGGCAGACAGCCAGTGTGCATAATTCATGGTCCAGAGGGAAGTCCTCTTGCCGTCCCCTGTCAGAGCACCAGTTACTTACAGCTTTAAAGCAGGCAATCAAAGACTGCTTGAGACCACATTATTGAGGGGGGGGGGGGGAGGGGGAAAGCCTTAATCGGAAGGGACCTGCCTTCTATGGAAATGTAGCTGGCAGCTCGGCTTTCAAAGACATAATGTCAGGTCTTTGTGTAAGTAGGTTGAAATAATCCAACAGTTTTCAATTACTTTTGTCTGGGTGCCTATCTTTGTGTCACAGAACAAAGTATTGCCAAATGAGCAGTAAAACAATAACTCTTGGAGTTATTCAATCCTGAGCTGACAAACAGAACCTTTCACCGTTCAATTAAAAATGGACGCCCTGGGATTTTTATGATGAAGCTTCACACTTATTTTCCAGTTATATCGGTACAGTTCAAGAATGCAATTATATTTTCATTGTCAACATTGTTGCTGCATGGTATGCTGTTACACTAAAACAACATTGAAACCATCTACATCTATCTTCTATCTATCTATCTATCTATCTATACCTGTCTGTCCGTCTGCCTATCTATCTATACATACATAACTAAAACTCTGATCTTGTTATCTTCCAGTTTGGCGGTCCTTCTATTTGCTCAAAAAAGGTCCGCGATAGCGCTACGATTTTTCACCAGTTCACTCATCGTTCTCCTGTGCTGCGAGTCCACCAAGTTTCGTTCCGATCAGTTAAATGTCGTAAACGTTAGCGAGGTTTAAAAATCTTTAAAACGCACGTGCGCAGATCGATCTCTTCTCATGCCGCACAGATTAGTCTCTTGCCCTGTCACTCCCTGGGACGGTCCGCCCCTTCCTGTGCCATCGCGTCTTTACTGGAGCTGAGGGTGGCCGGCGGAGGTTTCCAATCGGACTTTCGGAGGGACCCGAAGCAGCAGCTCCGCGTGGGAGACCCAGCCCAGCCCAGAGTCTGGTCCCCCTCGCTGGCTCCTCCCCCCCTCCCCCTTGATGTCCCCCTCTCCTCCATGGCTTTCTCTGAGCTCACTCCCTTCCCACCCACACACACACCCCTCCCCCCACAAGCCCCCCTGCCCGCACACACCCCACCCAGACACCCACCCCCTGCCCACACACCCCCTCCACACACACACACCTCCACAAACACACACACACACCTCCCACACACACACACCCCCACACCCCCACACACACACACCCCACACACCCAACCCCCACACATATCCACCCCTTCACAAAACCGTCCCCACACCCCCCCACACCCCGCCGCCCACACCCGCCCCCTGCCCACACCTCCTCGACCCCACAACTGCCCTCGCCCACAATCCCCCCTTCCCCACAACCCCCCCTCCTGCACAACTGCCCCCACAACCCCCTCCTACCCCACAACCACCCCTCCCCATGACACCCCCTCCCCCAGAACCCCCCTTCCCCACAACCCCCCTGCCCCCACAACCTCGCACCCCACAACCCCCTCCCACAACAACCTCCCCCACAAACCCCCCCGCCCCCATAAACCCCCACAACCCCCCCCGCCCCCACCTAACCCACCTGCCCCCACTAACCCCCATGCCCCCACAACCCCCTGCCCGACAACACCCTGCCCCCACAACCCCCCCCCACCTCCACAACCCCCCCACCTCCACATCCCACCCACCCACCCCCACACCCCTCCCCACACACACACACACACCCGCCCACACCCCCCCTCCACACACCCCTCTCCCCCACACCCCCTGCCCCCACAACACCTTCTCCCCCTCTGCTACACCTCCCCGTCCACACACACCCCTCCTCCCCTCCCACTACACCCCCCCCCCCGCCACGCACCGCACTTCCCTCCCTCCCACACATGAAGAGGAGGGGGAGGGACTGCTCGGGGATGAGGGGAAATGAGCCGCACCTTCGCAGTTAAGGGCTATGGGTGAGTGGTGGAATATTGCGTTGGGGAATGGGTTGCGTTGGGGGACCAGGCCTCCCATGTGACTGGGACCCAGACTTAGTCTAGTTACATTTAAAACTTTGAATGGCATGAAATGAACTGGGTACCATTAAAATTAATCCATGCATAATGGGAGGTATTAGTTGGAATGGAGATTGGTACTGAGGACTATTAGTATTTTTAAGGGGCAGATTGAGAGATTCTGGATTAGTACGTGTGTCAGGGGTTATGGGGAGAAGGCAGGAGAATGGGGTTGAGAGGGAGAGATAGATTGGTTGAATGGCAGAGTAGGCTTGATGGGCCGGGTAGCCTAAATCTGCTCCTATAACGCATGAACATGACTTGAAATACACAAAGGGTTATTTTTTAGCTACCACACTGGATGCAAACAGAGCAAGGAAACAGTTAATTTGCGACAATTAAACTACTGCTTTCTTCTCCCAATTTCCGATTTCAGAGCAGCACATTTGGCGACTGACAAAGCATCCATTAAATCTTTCATATATATATATTCCTCTGTCTGGGATGAGTGCCCAGAGCAGTCAAATGATCTGAAATCTGGAGAGCCAAATCAGGTGGCGCCAGGTCAGCAGAGGAGTTTCTGCAGAACTGCAAGAAATCCTGAGGGTTCTGCAATCCTTTGCACAACTCCCCTCCTCTGACTATTGAGTGTAGTGTTGTAGTCTTCCTCAACCAACCTCATGCTCGTGACCCTTCCATCAGCCTCAGTTCTTCCTTACACTCCTCTATTGCCTGTGAAGGAAGGAACTGCTGATGCTGGTTTAAACCAAAGATAGACTCAAAAAGCTGGTAGACAAAAATGCTGGAGAAACTCAGCAGGTGAGGCAGCATCTATGCAGCGAAGGAATAGGTGACGTTTCGGGTCGAGACCCTTCTTCAGACTGATGTGGAGGTGAGGGGGGCGGGAAGAAGAAAGGAAGAGGCGGAGACAGTAGGCTGTGGGAGAGCTGGAAATGGGAGGGGAAGGAGGGAGAAAGCAAGGACTACCTGAAATTGGAGAAGTCAATGTTCATACCGCTGGGACGTAAACTGCCTAAGCAAAATATGAGGTGCTGCTCCTCCAATTTGTGGTGGGACTCACTCTGGCCATGGAGGAGGCCCAGGACAGAATGGTCGGATTTGGAATGGGAGGGGGAGTTGAAATGCTGAGCCACTGGGAGATCAGGTTGGTTAATGCGAACTGAGAGGAGGTGTTTGGTGAAGCGATCACCAAGCCTGCGCTTGGTCTCACCGATGTAGACACCTAGAACAGCGGATGCAATAGATGAGGTTAGATACATAGATACATAGAAAATAGGTGCAGGAGTAGGCCATTCGGCCCTTCAAGCCTGCACCGCCATTCAATATGATCATGGCTGATCATCCAACTCAGTATCCCGTACCTGCCTTCTCTCCATACCCCCTGATCCCTTTAGCCACAAGGGCCACATCTAACTCCCTCTTTAATATAGCCAATGAACTGGCGTCAATTACCCTCTGTGGCAGAGAGTTCCAGAGATTCACCACTCTCTGTGTGAAAAAGTTTTTCCTCATCTCGGTCTTAAAGGATTTCTCCCTTATCCTTAAGCTGTGACCCCTTGTCCTGGACTTCCCCAACATCGGGAACAATCTTCCTGCATCTAGTCTGTCCAACCCCATAAGAATTTTGTACGTTTCTATAAGATCCCCTCTCAATCTCCTAAATTCTAGCGAGTATAAGCCAAGTCTATCCAGTCTTTCTTCATATGAAAGTCCTGACATCCCAGGAATCAGTCTGGTGAACCTTCTCTGCACTCCCTCTATGGCTATAATGTCCTTCCTCAGATTTGGAGACCAAAACTGCACGCAATACTCCAGGTGTGGTCTCACCAAGACCCTGTACAACTGCAGTAGAACCTCCCTGCTCCTATACTCAAATCCTCTTGCTATGAAGGCCAACATACCACTCGCTTTCTTCACTGCCTGCTGCACCTGCATGCCTACTTTCAATGACTGGTGTACCATGACACCCAGGTCTCGCTGCACCTCCCCATTTCCTAATCGGCCACCATTTAGATAATAGTCTGCCTTCCCGTTTTTGCCACCAAAGTGGATAACCTCACATTTATCCACATTATACTGCATCTGCCAAACATTTGCCCACTCACCCAGCCTATCCAAGTCACCTTGCAGTCTCCTAGCATCCTCCTCACAGCTAACACTGCCCCCCAGCTTAGTGTCATCCGCAAACTTGGAGATGTTGCTTTCAATTCCCTCGTCCAGATCATTAATATAAATTGTAAATAGCTGGGGTCCCAGCACTGAGCCTTGCGGTACCCCACTAGTCACTGCCTGCCGTTTACTCCTACTCTTTGCTTCCTGTTTGCCAGCCAGTTCTCTATCCACATCAATACTGAACCCCCAATACCGTGTGATTTAAGTTTGTATCCTAATCTCTTATGTGGTACCTTGTCGAAAGCCTTCTGAAAGTCCAGATACAACACATCCACTGGTTCTCCCCTATCCACTCTACTAGTTACATCCTCGAAAAATTCTATAAGATTCGTCAGACACGATTTACCTTTCGTAAATCCATGCTGACTTTGTCCAATGATTTCACCACTTTCCAAATGTGCTGCTATCCCATCTTTAATAACTGACTCTAGCAGTTTCCCCACTACCGATGTTAGACTAACTGGTCTGTAATTCCCCGTTTTCTCTCTCCCTCCCTTCTTAAAAAGTGGGGTTACGTTTGCTACCCTCCAATCCTCAGGAACTACTCCAGAATCTAAAGAGTTTTGAAAAATTATCACTAATGCATCCACTATTTCTGGAGCTACTTCCTTAAGTACTCTGGGATGCAGCCTATCTGGCCCTGGTGATTTATCGGCCTTTAATCCATTCAATTTACCCAACACCACTTCCCGACTAACCTGGATTTCACTCAGTTCCTCCATCTCCTTTGACCCGCGGCCCCCTGCTATTTCCGGCAGATTATTTATGTCTTCCTTAGTGAAGACGGAACCAAAGTAGTTATTCAATTGGTCCGCCATATCCTTGTTCCCCATGATCAATTCACCTGTTTCTGACTGCAAGGGACCTACATTTGTTTTAACTAATCTCTTTCTCTTCACATATCTATAAAAACTTTTGCAGTCAGTTTTTATGTTCCCTGCCAGTTTCCTTTCATAATCTATTTTCCCTTTCCTAATTAAGCCCTTTGTCCTCCTCTGCTGGTCTCTGAATTTCTCCCAGTCCTCTGGTATGCTGCTTTTTCTGGCTAATTTATACGCAACATCTTTTGCTTTGATACTATCCCTGATTTCCCTTGTTATCCACGGATGCACTACCTTCCCTGATTTATTCTTTTGCCAAACTGGGATGAACATTTTTTGTAGTTCATCCATGCAGTCTTTAAATGCCTTCCATTGCATATCCACCGTCAACCCTTTTAGAACTAATTGCCAGTCAATCTTGGCCAATTCACGTCTCATATCCTCAAAGTTACCTTTCTTTAAGTTCAAAACCGTTGTTTCTGAATTAACAATGTCACTCTCCATCCTAATGAAGAACTCAACCATATTATGGTCACTCGTGCCCAAGGGGGCACGCACAACAAGTCTGCTAACTAACCCTTCCTCATTACTCAATACCCAGTCTAGAATAGCCTGCTCTCTCGTTGGTTCCTCTACATGTTGGTTTAGATAACTATCCCTCATACATTCCAAGAAATCCTCTTCCTCAGCACCCCTGCCAATTTGATTCACCCAATCTATATGTAGATTGAAGTCACCCATTATAACTGTTTTGCCTTTGTTGCACGAATTTCTAATTTCCTGTTTGATGCCATCCCCAACTTCACTACTACTGCTAGGTGGCCTGTACACAACACCCACCAGCGTTTTCTGCCCCTTAGTATTTCGTAGCTCTACCCATACCGATTCCACATCCTCCAAGCTAATGTCCTTCCTTTCCACTGCGTTAATCTCCTCTCTAACCAGCAACGCTACCCCACCTCCTTTTCCTTTCTCTCTATCCCTCCTGAATATTGAATATCCCTGGATGTTCAGCTCCCAGCCTTGGTCACCCTGGAGCCATGTCTCCGTGATCCCAACTATATCATAATCATTAATTGCTATCTGCACGTTCAACTCATCGACCTTATTACGAATGCTCCTTGCATTGAGACACAAAGCCTTCAGGTTTGTTTTTACAACGCTCTTACCCCTTATACAATTATGTTGGAAAGTGGCTCTTTTTGATTTTTGCCCTGGATTTGTCTGCCTGCCACTTTTACTTTTCACCTTGCTACCTATTGCTTCCGCCCGCATTTTGCACCCCTCTGTTTCTCTGCTCCCCCATTTAAGAACCCCACCACCTCTTATTCTGTTTATTATTGTTTTCTTCTTTCCCCCCTACATGTTGGGTCTGAGTGCTTTCCTTCTCTGCCTCCTGCCTCACACACTGTCTAATAGCATTCTCTATTTGAGTCCCTCCCCCCAACCATTCTAGTTTAAAGTCTCCCCAGTAGCCTTTGCAGATCTCCCCGCCAGGATATCGGTCCCCCTCAGGTTCAAGTGCAACCCATCCTTTTTGTACAGGTCGTACCTTCCACAAAAGAGGTCCCAATGATCCAGAAATTTGAATCCCTGCCTTCTGCACCAGTCCTTCAGCCACGCATTTATCCTCCACGTCGCTCCATTCCTACTCTCACTGTCGCGTGGCACAGGCAGTAATCCCGAGATTGTTACCTTCGCTGTCCTTCTCTTTAACTCCCCTCCTAAGTCCCTAAATTCTCCTTTCAGGACCTCTTCTCTTGGAGGAGATGCAGGTTGGAGGAGATGCAGGTGAATCTCTGCCTCCCCTGGAAAGACATCTTTCCAGGTGAGGTAGAGGTTCACCTGCACCAAGCAGTCTTACCAGGTGAGGCACAGGTTCACCTGCACCTCCTCCAACCTCATCTATTGCATCCGCTGTTCTAGGTGCTCTAGGTGCTCACGATCGCTTCGCCCAACACCTCCACTCAGTTCGCAATAACCAACCTGATCTCCCGGTGGCTCAGCACTTTAACTCCCCCTCCCATTCCGAATCCGACCTTTCTGTCCTGGGCTGCCTCCATGGCCAGAGTGAGTCTCACCGCTAATTGGAGGAGCAGCACCTCATATTTCGCTTGGATAGTTTACACCCCAGTGGTATGAACATTGACTTCTCCAATTTCAGGTTGTCCTAGCTTTCTCCCTCCCCTTCCCAGCTCTCCCACAGCCTACTGTCTCTGCCTCTTCCTTTGTTGTTCCCACCCCCCCCACCCCCGCATCACTGAAGAAGGGTCTCGACTCAAAACATCACATGTTCGTTCGCTCCATAGATGCTGCCTCACCTGCTGAGTTTCTCCAGCATTTTTGTCTACCTTCGATTTTTCCAGAATCTGCAGTTCTTTCTTAAACAGAAAAAGCTGGAGTAACGCAGCGGGACAGGCAGCATTTCTGGAGAGAAGGAATGGGTAACGTTTCGGGTCTGAAGAAGTGTCTCAACCCAAAACGTCACCCACTCCTTCTCTCCAGACATGTTGCCTGTCCCACCGTGTTACTCCAGCTTTTTGTGTCTATCTCCTCTATTGCCAGCTGGACAGTGAGATCTCACCTGCTTCTTTCAGGCACCTGACCATTGCCTTGTATATGGGAATGGGAACCCAAGTATTCTAATCTTGGAATGTGGCGAGTCCCAGAACTTCTATCACCCACTTCAACCTGCCCAAAGCTTGAACAGGCTTAACATTCTGGCCGAGAAACCTGCAGAGTCCAAGTTCAGAGCTAAACCGGCCCACCTGAAATTCCTTTAACTATGGCACCTTCAAAGGTTTCAAAGGTCTTTTATTGTCACGTGCACCAATTAAGGCACAGGGTTTATTCGTATTACCATACAGCCATACTGAAAAAAGCAACAAGACACACAACTACATAAAAGTTAACATAAACATCCACCACAGCGGATTCCCCACATTCCTCACTGTGATGGAAGGCAATAAAGTCTAATTTTCTTCCCTCATTTTTTCTTACGCGGTCGGGGCAGTCGAATCATCCGTCAGCTCGAAGCTCCTGCAGCTGGCAGTTGAAGCCCTCTCGTCATGGCAATCGAAGCTCCTGCGTTGGGGCGGTCGTAGTTCCTGCGGCTTGAAGCTCCAGAAGTCGGTCTCTAACCAGAGACCGCGAGTTCCACAATGTTACAGTCCTTGCTGGGAGGAACATGAGCTTTGTATTCCTGAGGGACTAAGGTGGAATCTGGTGCTATGATATGGTCATAAGTTCATGAGTGATAGGAGCATAATTAGGCCATTCAGCCCATCAAGTCTACTCCACCATTTGATCATAGCTGATCTATCTTTCCCTCTTAACCCCATTCTCCTGCCTTCTCCCATGACCCCTGACACTTGTATTAATCAAAAATCTATCTACCTCTGCCTTAAAAATATCCATTGCCTTGGCCTCCACAGCCTTCTGTTGCAATGAATTCCACTTTGTGGCAATGAATTCCACGAATTCCACGCCATTCTGAGTGTGAGGAATGGATAACCTCCAGAGTTTTGTCCACAACCTTTGCAGTCTGCTATGTTAAACTTGTCTCGTGTCAAATCTCCAAATTCCTCAGCTTCGAGCTAGAGAGTAGCAGTAGATAAACATCAGGAAAAGTAGTCAAGCTGTGGGTATCAAAATAAATTAAGGAATAACGATAGCATTAAATCACATACAAGGGCATATAATGTTGCCATAAATAGCAGTAAGCCTGAGGATTTGATATTTCAGAATTCATCAAAGTAGAATTGAGGCTTAGTTTAGTTTAGTTTAGAGATACAGCATGAAAACAGTCCCTCCGGCCCATTGAGTCCACAATAACCAGTGATCACCCCATATACTTACACTATCCTACACACAAGGAACAATTTACAATTATACCAAGCCAATTAACCTACGTCTTTGGAGTGTGGGAGGAAACCGGAGAAAACCTACGCAGGTCATGGGGTGAATGTACAAACTCCGTACAGACAAGCACCCGCAGTCAGGATCGAACCCGGGTCTCTGGCACTATAAGGCAGCAACTCCAGCACTGTGCCACCATGCCGCCCAAATCAATAAAGGAAGGCGAAAGTCGATGTGGTGGATTTGGACACTGATATAGTACCATACAATAAATCATTAAAAAAACTGCACACCATACTCTGGTAATATATTTTTTGAAAATTTGTAGTGGATTGTGAATTAATAATAGGAAAAAAGAGTATGAAAAGACTAGGTAACTGTGACTCAGGGATCAGTGTTATTGGCCGAATTGTCCACAGCCTATATTAATGATTTGGAAGAGGGCTGATGCAGAGTTTTGACCCAAAACATCAACTTTTGCCTCTGCAGATGCTGCTTGACCGACTGAGTTCTTCCAGCATTCTGGTTTGTGATGCTTTGCTGGGATGGGTTTGCTGTACCAAAACATGGTTAGCTATTCAGGACATAAAAGAACTGTCTTCATCCAGTGAATCACTGGAGTTCTCAATCCACGAGTGAGTAGAGGCTCAGACACTCTGCGCATTCAAGATCCAAATCAATAAGGGGGAGGATACAGGAAAGTGAAGCTGAGGTAAAAAATTAATCTATGCTCTTATGGAAAGACCTATTTCCTATTTCCTAAGACCTATGCTCTTATGGAATGGCCTATTTCTGAGATGTAGATATACAATAGATTTTTTTCAGCAGGATAGGGACTGCTTCACAGAAACACAAGAGACTGCAGATGCTGGAATCTTGAGCAAAACACAAAGTGCTGAAGGAACTCAGTGGGCCAGGCAGCATCTGAGTGGACAGACAGCCATTGTTTCAGATCGGGACCCTTCTCCAGTCTCCTGCACTTGGTGTTTCATGCACTTTGTGCACTTTGTGTTTCATGGTCTGGAACCCTTTGAGACTACATTTTAAAGGAACTTAAAATGTTTGCAGTTGTTCGCAGCTGGAACATAGGCAGATGTTTACTTTTAAATAAAATTATGTGACCATGACCTCACTGTGCACTGAGTTGGAATATCCATAGCAACGGGAGAATATGGTGGTAAGGTTTTTAACAAATGGGCATCCAGGTAGTTGTAGCTTAGTAAACATTTTTTTTTCCATTTTTGCTGAAATATTCCACAGAAAGCACACAGTTGAAAAGTGTCACAATAAATCACTTTATTATATCCTAAAAATTCATGGAGATATGATAAAGTACAATTGTTGTTGCTGGTGGCAGGAAATTACAGTATTTCTGGATGGTGGGAAGTTGAATAAAATACACACAAAAAAAAACTCCTCACACAGTTTTTATTTACAATATTGTGATTTTCCGCCCATAGTGATGAGAAGAAAAATTAATTCAATGACTGTTCCGATTGTCATTGAGTTTGCCGGGTGTTACGAAAAATAAAATAAATAGTAATCAAGTCAAGGTATAAGTTGTTAATTTTGTTTTTATTTTGAGCACATGGTGGCACTGGGAAGGCCAGCACTTATTGCCTGCACCTCATTGTCCTTGAGAAGATGATGGGGTTTGGTCTTCATAAACCAGTGCAGCTCTGCTGGTGTAAGTTCTCTCTCAGTGCTGAAGGGGAGTTAGCTCCAGAATTAAGATCCAGTAAAGATGAAGAAATTAAGTTATATTGTCTTGGCGGAAAAACCAGATCAATTTCTCAAGACATGGACACCCTTCACCGAATTCTTACAAGAATAGCATGGTGCAACACAAATTTAAATTTAAATCCGATGCCGGGTTGGTTGAGGTGGGCGGGGGGGACGAGGGGCAAGGTATATCTCCACCTTTCTTTTTCTTCTTTCTTATTTCTATATTTTTCGGCCACACTACTATGGTAGTTTACGGATCTTTCTTTTGTTCTTTTTCGACCTATCTTTTCACTTTTCACTTTTTCCCTTTCTTGTTCTCTTTTCCTTTTCTTCTTTCATTTTCAGGTTATAGGGTTAAAAATGAAGCTGTACAATAATTGTATAATTTTAGCCGCCGAATGTTTTACCTTTGTACAATTGCTTCTAATAAAAATTAAAATTAAAAAAAAAATTAAGTTGTTAATTTTGTTTTTATTTAGAACACATGGTGGCACTGGGAAGGCCAGCACTTATTGCCTGCACCTCATTGTCCTTGAGAAAATGGTGGGGTTTAGTCTTCATAAACCAGTGCAGTGGTGCTGGTGTAAGTTCTCTCTCAGTGCTGTTGGGGAGTTAGCTCCAGAATTAAGATCCAGTAAAGATGAAGAAATTTAGTTATATTTTCAAGTCAGTATGGTGTAATACTTGAAGGGAAACCTGCAGGCTGGTATGTTTCTATTTTAGACTTTAGACTTTAAAGACACAGTGCAGAATCAGGCCCTTCGGCCCATCGAGTCCGCACCGACCTGCGATCACTCCATACACCAGCACTATCCTACACACTAGGGACAATTTACAATTTTTGCCGAAGCCAATTACAAACCTACACATCTTTGGAATGTGGGAGGAAACCGGAGCATCCGGAGAAAATCCATGCAGTCACAGGGAGAACGTATAAACTCCATGCAGACAAGCACCCATAGCCAGGATTGAACCCAGGTCTCTGGATCTGTAAGGCAACAACTCTCCTGCTGCGCCACTGTGCAGCCTTAGAAGTGTACTACTTTTTCCAAGAAGTACACACTGCAAACATAATCTATTTGTATTGGAGGGAGAGAATGTTTAGGGCAATAGATGGGGTCAATCAAGCTGAACGTTCTGCCCTGCCTAGTGTGGGTTATCTGCTGCACTCATCCAGGGAAAGGAAGAGTATTCCATCATATTCCTAACTTGCACATTGCCAATAATGAAATTACTTTGTGGTGCCAACATCTTCCTTAGTGAAGACAGAACCAAAGTAGTTATTCAATTGGTCTGCCATGTCCTTGTTCCCCATGATCAATTCACCTGTTTCTGACTGCAAGGGACATACATTTGTTTTAACTAATCTTTTTCTCTTCACATATCTATAAAAACTTTTGCAGTCAGTTTTTATGTTCCCTGCCAGTTTTCTTTCATAATCTATTTTCCCTTTCCTAATTAAGCCCTTTGTCCTCCTCTGCTGGACTGAATTTCTCCCAGTCCTCTGGTAGGCTGCTTTTTCTGGCTAATTTGTATGCTTCATCTTTTGTTTTGATACTATCCCTGATTTCCCTTGTTATCCACGGATGCACTACCTTCCCTGATTTATTCTTTTGCCAAACTGGGGTGAACAATTGTTGTAGTTCATGCGGTCTTTAAATGCCTTCCATTGCATATCCACCGTCAACCCTTTAAGAATTAATTGCCAGTCTATCTTGGCCAATTCACGTCTCATACCCTCAAAGTTAAGTTTCTTTAAGTTCAGAACCCTTGTTTCTGAATTAACTATGTCACTCTCCATCCTAATGAAGAACCTATGAGGCAGTAGCCCTACCAGCCTCAGAAAGACAAGAAATTTGGTGTGGTAAAGGATGAGATTGGGATTATAATTTTCCCATGATTCTGTGTAATTCCACTGTTGCACAAGACAAGGGCAAGAAATTGGGCCAAGTCTCACACAGGGTCCATGCCACATGGTGAAATTCCTATGGTATGTAATGGGGGAGTCCTCCAGCAATACAACTTCCCTTTCTGCAGGGTTTTTGCGGTTCTGGGTAGGATCAACAACAGTTAGGCTGCAAAAGGGGAGGAAGAAATGCAAAGTTTAGTTTAGTTTAGTTTAGTTTAGAGATACAGAACAGAAACAGGCCTTTCGGCCTACTGAGTCTGCACGAACCAGTGATTCCCGCACATTGATACTATCCAACTCAAGTTAGGGGCAATCTTACACTTATACCAATTTTACACTTTAAACACTTATACCAGTATAAGTGTACCAGTATACCAGTAGTCAATTAACCTACAAACCTGCACGTCTTTGGAGTGTGGGAGGAAACCGAAGATCTTGGAGAAAACCCACGCAGGTCACGGGGAGAACATAAAACTCCGTACAGACAGCAACCATAGTTGGGATCGAACATGGAAGTGGAAGCGCTGTAAGGCAGCTACTCTACCGCTGCGCCACCGTGTCACCCGTAGCATTCGGTCTTTAAACGTAGCCTCAAAATGAAGGGATCAGCTAGATACTGGCATCTTTACTGGATGGCTGGAGGGTGGATAGATGGCTGGAGGGGGTCACGGGTATATTGGAGAGGGGTGGAGGGTGAAAGCCAAGGACATTGACATCCACCAAATTGCTGCAGTATGTAACTTACTGCAACAATGCCCACAGTATGTCCTTACAAATGTGGTTGCCTGCCAATGATGCGTGAAATCTTCCCTTGACACAGTTTCACAATGTAGGTATAATATCGATATGACTGTTGGGACTAAAGGTCTACTCTTTGGTCATTAGATTCATTTGTAATTATTTATCAGGTTCATTTTCAATCCAGGTTTGTTGAGGGGATAGATAATTTAAATAAATATTTAGAGATTTCTTCACCACCTTAGCATTGGTTGAGATTTTGCTCCAAATCTACAAAGTCAGAACATTTCTTATAAACATTTTGGTGTTAAGTGCCAAATAGTGATCGTAATATATCAGTGCCCAACCCCCCCCCCCCCTCCTCTCCCTCCGCCCCCAGAGAATGAGCAGCATCTGTGGCAGTGATGAAGAACTGAGGAGACAGCAGTGATTCCAACATCCATCTCACTCAAACACCCCAGTCCTAATATGAGGGAGGAACATCCAAACAAGATCAGAAAAAAAATGTTTATTACATATTGATTCAGATAAAAATGTCAACACCACTCACAGACCATCTCTGGTATACTGGGCCTGATGATTCTGTAGATTAACAAATTCTGCAAATTCAATTAAGGTATCTTTCCCAGTAATTTTCTTCCCTCTGTTCTCCTGAAAGCATTAACCCTTTGTTCTACAAGACACAGAACATAGAGAACACTGAACAGCACAGAAATAGCCCACAATGTTTGTGCTGTATATGATGCCAAGTTAAACTGATCTCAGCTGCCTGTACATGAGCCATATCCCTCTATTCCTTCCACTTCCATGTGCCTATCTAAAAGCCTCTAAAATGCCACTATGGTTTCTGCCTTCACCACCACCCCGGGCAATGCATTCCAGGACCCCACCCCTCTCTGTGTAAGAAACTTGCCGGGCACATCCCCATTAAACTTCCACCCTCTCACCTTATAGCTCTGCTCTCTAGTGTTGGACATTTCCACCCTGGGAAAAAAGGTTATGTATCTACTCTGGCTATTCCTCTCACATAATTTAATATGCTTCTATAAGTAGTTTGGTCTTCCCTCAACCTCCGATATCCAGAGATCTTCAGCATGTTCCCAAATAGCTGTTCCTAAAAATGTCAGCTGGTTGTTTACCAGAAAATTCGACCATTTCAGTTCTGTCTGTTGCTCAGGTCTATTTAAAATTCAGCAAGGATCACAGGAAAGCAAGCATGAATCTGAGCCATTTTAACTTTCCACTACCACTTTGACATTGCCCACTGAAACTTCAAGGAAACTCAATAGTTGGTGGAAAAGCACTTTATTTTTCAATTGCTTACTTTGCAACTGCAAAATCCTATCACAAATTGATTTTTTGGGGGGATAACAGATGCTGACAATTTTGACCATACAGGTGCAGCTAATAAAGTCAAAGTCAAGTCAAGTTCAAGTCAAGTTCAAGTGAGTTTATTGTCATGTGTCCCTGATAGGACAATGAAATTCTTGCTTTGCTTCAGCACAACAGAACATAGTAGGCATTGACTACAAAACAGATCAGTGTGTCCATATACCATTCTATAAATATATACACACATGAATCAATATACTGATAAAGTACAAATAACAGTTAATTGGCTAATAAAGTTCAGTGTTTTGTCCGAGCCAGGTTTAATAGCCTGATGGCTGTGGGGAAGTAGCTATTCCTGAACCTGGTCGTTGCAGTCTTCAGGCTCCTGTACCTTCTACCTGAAGGTAGTAGGGAGATGAGTGTGTGGCCAGGATGGTGTGGGTCCTTGATGATACTGCCAGCCTTTTTGAGGCAGCGACTGTGATAGATCCCCTCGATGGAAGGGAGGTCAGAGCCGATGAAGGACTGGGCAGTGTTTACTTCTTTTTGTAGTCTTTTTCTCTCCAGGGTGCTCAAGTTGCTGAACCAAGCCACGATGCAACCGGTCAGCATGCTCTCTATTGTGCACCTGTAGAAGTTAGAGAGAGTCCTCCTTGACAAAGTCAAAGTCAAATTTATTCGTCACTTGTACCCGAAGGTGCAGTGAAATGAATTTGCCAGCAGCGATACACTTTAAAAAAGAACACACAATACACAATAGAATTTAACACAAACATCCACTACAGCATTCTTCACTGTGCGGTCGGTGCGGTCTCGGTGGGCCGAAGGGTCTGTTTTCACTGTGTATCTCTAAACTAAACTAAACTCATATCATCTGCTTGCAGGTGACCTGCACCCCATCCATTCCCTGCATATCAATCAGTCCATCTAAAAGCCACTTAATTGCTAATATCTTACCTGCCTCCACCACCACACCTGGCAGTGCATTGCAGGCACCCATTTCTCCTTTACATTTTGCCATTTTCAACTTAAATCTAAGCCCTTTAGTTTAATTTTGTTTAGTTTAGAGATACAAGGTGGAAACTGGCCCTTCTGCCCACTGAGTCCATGCCAACTAGCGATCCCCGCACATTAACACAGGAGAGAATTTTGTGCTACATCCGTATCCTGTATTTGGCTTTACTTAGATATGCACAGACACAAAATAAAACAGCTCGTAGATCCGTGATGAGATGTGACAAACAAGTTGGTTCATTGAAGGTCTTAACAGAAGGTCAAAACACTCTAAGAGAACCCAAAGTGTTTCAAAGATTCACAGTACTTGCAGCATTTTATATTCTCATGACACAAGGGTTACTCGCGGATCTAAAATAAGTCAGCATTAATCAATGTCTCTGTTTCTTCCATCTTTGTCTTTCCATCTTTGTCTTTCCCCAGAATTATCTTGAACCCCACGCTTCCTGTTAAGATGAAAATCTCTCTCCCATAGAAACCAGCTGCAATCTCAGGCTTGCCACGGATAATCACCTAAACAGAAGTGCGAACAACTATTCCTCTCACTAGATAAGGAAGTCTGCTATTCAGCAGAGTATATTAGCTTTTATTACTTAAAACTATTTACAACTCACAATGTTCACCCTATCTAAGCGAGCTGTGCCATGAAAGCTCAATACATTGACACATTTTTTATTACCCTCCTAACATCCTATGTTGGCCATTTTTTACCATCCTGCTTCCCCAGCATGGGAGCGCTAGGGTTAAACAGACTATAATCTACTCATCTTCCTTATTATTTCAAAATTTTTGAAAACAACACACACAATGGGGACAATTTACAATTTTACCAAGTCAATTAACCTACCAACCTGGACGTCTTTGGAGTGTGGGAGAAAACCGGAACACCCAGGGAAAACCCATGCAGGTCACAGGAAGAACGTACAAACTCCATACAGTAAGCCCTGTAGTCTTTATCATTTCCACCATAGGAAACGTATCTGCACAACCTGTGTATGCCTCTCAGAATTTTAAATACATCAATCAAGTCTCCTTCAAACTGCAGAATACCAGCGAAAACAAACCAGCGTCTCTTTACAGTTAATAAAATCTTGCAAAATTTTCGCAAAGCCATTAGGTATGCCAAGTGACAATACCGCAGGGCTGCCAACATTGGGTGAGAGTTGAGAGTGAGAAATTGCGAGGGAGCGTAGCGACCGGGGGGGGGGGGGGGGGGAGGGGGGGAGAGGGGGGTGGGTGTTCCCCCTCCCACGGTAGGGAGCTTTTGCATTTTTCAACTTGAAATTGTGCAATCTGGTGCATACTGTAGCAAGTCTTTTAACTTGCATTTGAATGCGACATTTATGCTTTAAATTGGATTAGGTATGAATAAGGTTAGGCTAAATTACATTCCTAATTACATTCCACAATAGAGCCAGGCTCTGATCAACAGGTGCGGCACATGAATGACTGTATTCATATATGGAAATCAGATTATATTCATGCTGTTATGTATATATATAGAGAAAAACTCAGAGAAACAAAGCAAAAGTCGGACTTCCATCACTGTTCTGCACAAATAAATCAATCAACCTTGTTCAAGAAGGAACTACAGATGCTGGAGAATCGAAGGTAGACAAAATTGCTGGAGAAACTCAGCGGGTGCGGCAGCATCTATGGAGCGAAGGAAATAGGCTACATTTCGGGCCGAAACCCTTCTTCAGACGGTTTCAACCTTACCCTTTGAATATAGAAACAAGACGAAAATAATGCCACATATTCAATCATATATGGTTCAATGAAATTAAGATATATATGTAAAAATATATATGGAAACAGGCCCTTCCGTCCACAAAGTCCACACCGACCAGCAATCTATCATACACCAATTCCATCCATCACACCAGGGACAATTTACAGAAGCCAATTAACCTACAAACCTGCACTTCTTTCGGATATGGGAGAAACCGGAATATCCAGAGAAAACCCATGTGGTAGTAAGGCAGCAACTCTACCACTGCGCCATCGTGCCACCCCATTAAATTATTTTTTCTGTAATATATTTATTATGGCGTCACGTGAATAAAGATGAACACATGATTCTGATTTCTGCCCTTAGTTGGATAACACACATGTCCAGTCATTGTGTTTTATGGCTGGTTTTCAACCTCTTCAGGCTGAAGATCTCGACTCGAAACATCACCCATTCTTTCTCTCGAGATGCTGCCTGTCCTGCTGAGTTTTTCTAGTTTTTAGTGTCTATCTTCAGTTTAAACCAGCATCTGCAATTCCTTCCTACACTATTTGTTAAGCAAAACAGGTCCTATTCTCATTATATAATTTTGTGATCAGCGTGAGAGCATGAGAGTTTTGTGAAATGCGTGAGTCTCACGCTCAATGCGTGAGAGTTGGCAGCCCTGCTAATAATGCAAACATTTTATGCAAGTTCCAATTGTTTGGACAAAAATCACTTATTACTGCTTTATAACAGTTAAGTTACATTAAGACAATTTCAGAAATTATGTCAGTCAACAAAAAATCAACTAACAAATTAAAGCAAACTAAAAGAAAATAACATGTTCCCTTTCCTGACTCTACCTCATAAGTACTTTAACGCTGTTAACAGAGCAAAGGGATATTAATCTTAAGAATCAAAATGGGGAAAGTGAGGGCAATTTTGCTTAAATGGTCATTCTAAGCCCATTCAGATCTGCATAGTCAGAGTTATACAACAGTTATGGCTGGCCGAATTTGTCCATAATGATCAAGTTGGCATTCTGCGTGCCCAGGGACTGGCTGCCATTCCCAGATCGGCTCGCGTCCCAGGGACTGGCTGCAGTTCTCAGGTCGGCTTGCCTGCCCCGACCCCGTGAAAACGAATTGAAAAAACTTCCACGGTTTTTCGGGTTAAGGGCCGGATTCGGCCCGTGTGCCGTAGGTTGCCGAACCCTGTCCTAGATGTTTGGCCTCATTGTGGTCCCCCCCCCATGCTTTACAACCAATTTACCTGGTTAGTTCTATCTCCGGCTGCTTCATGTTGTTGGCGGCTGCACATCCAACCAAGAAAGAAGAGAAGAGAAGAGATGCGACGTCACTCACAGCCGCCAACTGACGCGCTTCCCCAGACTGCACAGATCGCTGTGATGTGGCGCAAAAGAGACAAACTGTGCAGAGACTGAAGACAGCGTGGGAATTCTGTCATCAGCGTGAGCATTGGCTGAAATGCGTGACTCTCACGCTCAAAGCGTGAGAGTTGGCAGCCCTGTCTAAAGCCAGGATATGACAACAGACACACAGGGAGACACATATATAAAGGAAGACACACACACACACACAGGGAGACAGACACACACACACAG
>JAXLNO010002761.1:0-20926 GCA_038087875.1 Malacoraja senta | reverse complement strand
CAGTAAAGTTAGTCCCTGGTCAGGTAGGAGTTTACAGACCTAATGGCCTCTGGGAAGAAACTCCTTCTCAACCGTTCTCACAGCATGGCAATGGAGGCGTTTGCCTGACTGTAGCAGCTGGAACAGACCGTTGCTGGGGTGGAAGTGGTCTCCCATGATCTTATTGGCTCTGGAGTTACACCTTCTGATGTATAGATCCTGCAGGGGGGCGAGTGAAGTTCCCATAGTACTCTCTGCAGAGCCTTCTTGTCCTGGGCAGAGCAGTTCCCAAACCAAATCGTGATATTTCCGGACAAGATGCTTTCCACAGCCGCTGAGTAGAAACACTGGAGGATCCTCAGAGACACTCTGAATTTCCTCAATTGCCTAAGGTGGTAAAGGCGCTGTCTTGCCTTACTCACGAGTGCTGCAGCGTGTGATGTCCATGTCATATCCTCAGAGATGTGGACTCCCAGGTATTTAAAACAGCTCACCCTATCCACAGTATCCCCATTTACCCTCAATGGTGTGTACGTCCTCGGATGATGTGTCCACGATCAGCTCCTTCGTTTTTTTGATGTTCAAGAGGAGGCTGTTGTCCTGACACCAGAGTGCCAGATCAGCCACCTCCTCCCGGTAGGCCTTCTCATCGTTGTCTGAGATCAGGCTCACCACCACAGTGTCATCAGCAAACTTGATTATCGAGTTGGAGCTGAACCTAGCCACACAGTCATGTGTGTACAGGGAGTACAGTAGGGGGCTGAGGACGCAACCCTGGGGGGATCCTGTGCTCAGGGTGAGGGACTTCAATGTATTTCCCCCCATCTTGACTACCTGGGGCCTGGTGGAGAGAAAGTCCAGGACCCAGGCACACAGGGGGGTGTTGAGCCCCTATTCCAGCAGCTTCTCAGCAAGTCTGGTGGGGACTATCGTGTTGAAGACTGAAGTCTATGAACAGCATCCTCACGTAGCCCCCCTTCTGGCTGTCAAGATGAGAGAGAGCGGTGTGCAGAACCTGGGAGACCGCATCGTCCGTGGATCTGTTCGGACGGTATGCGAATTGTAACGGGTCCATTTTGCGAGGGAGGAAGGCGCAGATGTGTTTCTTCACCAGCCTCTCAAAGCATTTCATGACTACCGAGGTGAGGGCCACCGGACGGTAGTCATTCAGACAGGCCGGGGAGGCATTTTTAGGTACCGGTACAATGATGGATCATTTGAAGCAGGCAGGGACCACGGACTTGTCCAGGGAGAGGTTGAATATTTTCGTAAGCACCGGAGCTAACTGCGTAGCACAGGACTTAAGTACTCGCCCCGAGATGCCATCGGGGCCTGCAGCTTTCCTCGTGTTCACCCGTGTCAGAGCCCTCCTCACGTCGTGCTCGGACAACGAGAATGTGTGCACATTCCTCCCTTCAGCTTCGATAGCCAGCCGGCTAACGGTATTGTCGTTAGTCGGCAGACCTGGGGTGATGTTGCCCGTCTCGAAACGAGCGTAAAAGGAGTTCAGGTCATCAACTAGGGAGGTGCCAGCACTTGCGGATGAGTGGGGGGGGTGCTCCGGTAGTTGGTTACAGTCCGTAGCCCCTGCCAAAGGAGTCTGGTGTCCTGCTGCTCCATCTGTGACTCCATCTTGTCCCTGTACCTCCCTTTTGCGTCCTTCACCGCCCTTCGCAGTCGGTAGGACTCTACCTTGTAGACGTCCATGTTTCCGGATGCCAGGCCAGAGTTGTAGGCAGCGGTGCGAGCATTCAAGGCAACACGAACTGACCTGTCCACCCAGGGTTTTTGATTCAGAAAGGTGCTTACCCGTACCGTGGGGACGATGTTGTCGGTTATTGTTGCGATGAAGTCCGTGACTGCTTCTGCGAACTCACTGACGTCACTGGAACTTGCTTGGAACATATTCTAGTTGACATCGCTCAGTGCATCTTGCAGCATGGCCTCTGATTGGTCGGACCACCGCTTTACGTCCCTCGTCACTGCCGCTTCCCGAACTATCCTCTGTTTATACTCCGGCAGCAGAAAAATGGCAGTGTGGTCAGATTTTCCTTGGGGAGGGAGTGAAACGGCCTTGTAGCCCTTCCGGAACGGCGTATAGCAGTGGTCCAATGTTCTTTCCCCCCTGGTGGCACACGTGATGTGTTGGTAGATGTTCGGCATGACCTTCTTGAGATTTGATTTGTTAAAATCTCCAGCCACCACCATAGCCGCTTCCGGGTACTTGTTTTGATGTCGATATAGCACATCGTGTAGGGTCGATAGTGCCACGTCGGTGTTTGCCTGCGGTGGAATGTAGACGGCTGTGACGATCACTGAGCCGAACTCCCGGGGAAGGTAGAATGGGCGGCATGAGATCGTCAGGTGCTCCAGGTCCGGCGAGCAGGAACGGGAAAGCATCTTGGTATTTCCAGGGTTATCTATGCATCTCTCTCACCTGACATCAGTCTGAAGAAGGGTCTCGACCTGAAATGTCACCCATTCCTTCTCTCCAGAGATGCTGCCTGTCCTGCTGAGTTACTCCAGCATTTAGTGTCTATCTTCGTTTTAAACCAGCATCTGCAGTTCCTTCCTTCACCGTGTCTCCATTGTCAAGTTTTTAATAACTCAATTTTCCGCAATGTGAGGTTTCTTACAAAGGCCAGAATTGCGTTAGAGCAGAGCTTCCTGTAGATGGGAGATGGAATAAAGAACCAGAGGACATCGAATTAAGGTGTTTTTTACATTTCAAATGGATAGTGTCAAATGCAGTAGTAGAGATTGATATGTACGGTTCATAAGTGTCTGAAAAGAGAATTTGTTGGGGTGGGTGGGGATTGGGACCAGCTGATGGCTCTAGTGAAGAGCCAGTGGACTGCATGGGCTGAACGACCTCCCTCCTTGGCACGACTATTCTGTGACAGATGTTTGGGCCAAAAATCACACCGCCAGGTATTTTACCACGCGTGTGTATTTTACCACGCGTGTGTATTTTACCACGCGTGTGTATTTACCACGCGTGTGTATTTTACCACGCGTGTGTATTTTACCGCGTGTGTATTTTGCCGCGGGCGGGTATTTTGCCGCGCGCGTATTTTACCTCACCGCGCGCGTTTTACCACACGTGTAGTCATGGGCTCTGTTAGCCTATCCCCACTGTCCCTGGATTTAATTTATTTGCCACTTTTCTGCCCAGCTAACTACTGTCATCTGTAAGTTGAACAATCGTATCTTCAGTGCCTTTATCCAAGTAAATTAATATACAATGTAAAAAATTGAAACTGCAACATCGGTTCCTGTGGCACATCACTTGCATCTTGCCAAGCAGGAAAAAAAATGTCTATTTTCATTTTCCTGTTTGCCAAATTTCTGCTTTGCTAATATTTCCTCCTGCACCATGAAATGTTTATTTTCCACAGTAATCTTTCTCCCAAGTCACTATATTGTTCCTCCATTAGTTGCTTTTAGCCACAAAGGTTTGGCCAGATTTCTTGGAGGCGCTGAGGACAGCAAGTTCCGAATGATGATGACTGAATTAAACTAGCAACATTGAAAAAAATGAATGGTGCTGAAAGCCAAAATTGACAGTGCCTGATTATCATCTTCAACATTTCTGTAGGGATTTCTTTGAAGTGTACATCGAAGCAAACCTGAAGGTGGCAGCATAGATTCGTAAGGTGGTTAAGAATGCCTACAGAATACTTGCCTTGATTAGCTGTGCAGAAAATAGAGGGAGTGATAGAGGCATACAACACACAATGGGCTGGACCAGCCCACGCTGGCCAAGTTGCTTATCCATGCGAATTGTATTTTTCCTAATTTGCTTCATAATCCTATTCCTTTCCTAACCATGTACCTGTATCAATGTTTTTTCAAAAGCTCTAGTTGTAGTTGCCTCTGCCTCCATCTCTGACTGCTCATTTCCTATACCTACCATCCTCTGCATAAAGCTCCCCATCTGATCTGTGCAGGTATATAGATTAGATAGGTTCAGACACATATGAGCCAAATGCTGACAAATGTTCTTAAGTTAAAGGAGCAGAATTGGGCCATTCGGTCCATCAAGTATACTCCGCCATTCAATCGTGGCTGACCTATCTTTCCCTCTCACCCCATTCCCCTGCTTGCTCGCCATAATCCCTGGCTCCCACACTAATCAAGAACCTAGCAATCTCCGCCTTTAAAATATCCATTGACTTTCTTCTCCACAGCCTTCTGTGGCAACTAATTCCACAGATTCACCACCCTCTGACAAGGATTATTTCTAAACTTTACCATAGTTTAATGGAATGTCAAGCTAAAACTACATTTAATGTAAAATTTAAGTGGGAAAAGGAATTGAACATCACAATCTCAGCAGAAGAATTGCATCATATGTGTGTAACACTATAGACATCCACTAATTCACAAAAATTGAGAGAATTTAATTGGAAAAATTAGATTTGTTTCTTTATTATGCCTAACATAAAAAGCAAGCAAATTCTAAGGCAGCAAATATGCTGGAGGCAATGTGGCCAAACAGAAGCAAATCACGCACATATCTTCTGGAGTTGCCCAAAAATAGAACCATTTTGGGAGAGTGAATTCAGTATTAAAGGAGGTATTAGGATATATAGTCTCCAAGAAGTGTTCCATTTTATACTTGGGTAATATAACTACAGTGGCGCTGAAGGAAGATCATTACTTGGTTAAAATCCTACTCACAGCTGGCAGAAAGGCCATTGCAAGAAACTGGCTTGCAGCGGACACATCCAGACTTAGACAATGGTTAGACATAGTACAGGAAATATTTGTGATGGAGAAAATAACATATTCTTTAAGAGTGAAAGAAGACGAGTTTAACAGAAAATGGGAAAAATGGATTAGGTATAGAAATAAAGATATCAACACTATAATTTTATTGACAGTAATGTAAGTTATTGGAAAATGTTTTAATAAGAAAATAGTTCTGTATACCGCATCATTAATTGTAAACTGCAACTTCTGCAACTTTATTTATATAGCACATTTCATACACGAGGCAGACTCAAAGTGCTTCACATAAAAACATGTCATACAATAAAATGAAATAATAAAATGAAATAAAATAGAAGAATTAAAAGAAAATAAAAGCAAAGTTAAAAATGCATTATAGAAAAGTGCAAAAGTTAAAAGTGCAATGTAGTTAAGATTTAGCTGAAAGCTAAAGTAAACATAAAAGTTTTCAGTCTTGTTTTAAAAGTGGTGAAAGTAGGGGCAAGTCTTAAATCTTCAGGAAGTTTATTCCAGCTATTTGTTGCATAGTAACTAAATCCTGCTTTCCCATGTTTTGTATTTACTCTGGGAATCACTAACAGATTGGTCTCAGAAGATCTTATATAGTGGAAGCATGTCAGTGATATACTTTGGCCCTAAACCATGTAGTGATTTATAGGTGAGCAGCAGGATTTTGAAATCAATTCTCTGACATACAGGGAGCCAATGTAAGGATTTAAGAATTGGTGTAATGTGTTCAAATTTTTTGGTCTTTGTTAGAACTCTAGCAACAGCGTTCTGAACAAGCTGTAGCTGCCTGACAGTTTTTTTTCGGAAGACCTGCAAGGAGACCGTTACAATAATCTAGCCTACTAGTAATAAAGGCATGTACAAGTTTTTCTAAGTCTTGAGCTGACATGAGTCCTCTTAGTCTTAGTCCTCTTAGTCTTGCTACGTTTTTGAGGTGATAGTAGGCCTCACTGAACCCCCCACTGCACTGTTGTACGTTTCACTGCATTGTTGTATGTTTTGTTGTTATATTTGTGTTTTATTTGTGTATGCATAAAAGTAATAAAGACTAAAGTGAAAAAAAAGAAAGGGGATTCTGCATGGAATTGCCAGGAAGGATGTGGGAGTATCCAGACCAGAGCCTCTGGTGTATGGATCACTCATTTCAGAATGAGTAGGGATTTCTGTGGGCATTATGAATCTTTGGAAATCTGTATCTTCAAGTACTCTCCAGTGAATATGTTTAGAACATGTTTAAACCACATGGGATGTGAGATAGGGCAGCAATGTTGAGACCAAGATTGGAACAGGCGTGATCTTATTGAATGGCAGTACAGGGTGCAGGGCAGACTGCCTGTAATTGCTCTTCCTAAAGGCCCTGTCCCACGATGCGAGTTTACCCAAGAGCTCTCCTGAGTTTAAAAAAAACAAAAAACGTAAGTACGTAGCGGGTACGTCGGAGCTCATGGATGTCTCGTAGCGGCTCGTAATGCTAACGGCAGGTACTCGGGGAAACGCGGAAACTCGTGAAGTTTTTTCCAAGAGTAAAAAAATACTCGTGATGAAGTACCACGAGTTTGATTTTTTAAAAACTCGGGAGAGCTCTTGGATAAACTCGCATCGTGGGACAGGGGCTTTATGTTCTGTGTAGGTAGAGGGCTTCTCTGAGCCTCAAGCATTGCCTTGGACATTCAAGCTTGGTGACAGTGTGGGGCTTGGAGCCTAGTGAACAGAGGGATAGTTTAGATTAAGGATGATGATCTTTGTCCTGTTGGGATTTTGTGATTAATAGATTTAGTGGGAGGGGGGTTTGAGATGCATTGGGAATTCTGAGACGGGAGGGAGAGTGCAGTCTGGGTCTATGCTATTCCCAGTCAGTATATGTTGCTCTGGATGCCCATAGCTAGCCGTTGTAAATGTAGTCACAGCTTTGTTCCCTGGGGAATACTGCCATCCTCCAGTGTGAACATTGACCAGTGCTCGTGGCTGTGTGACTGAACCCACACAATTGCTGGAGACCCCTCCATGGGCCTTGCGCACTTCAAACTGGCCTTCTGTATGAGGATTAATCAGAATGGACAAGGTGGCCTGAATGGCGGCCAGTGCCTTTAAGTTCTCTGTGCCGAGCGGAAAAGCATAATTTATACAATATTTTGTAGCCTTGGTCCTGAAGTGCTCTGGAGCCAATTACGTCATTTTGGAGCTTTGTTGAAAAACTTTTAATAATCTAATCTAAAACAAATTGTATGCAAGTTGAAGGTCTTGTGTTAGCTTCTGCTGTCCATTTGGTGTAAAATGTATTATTGTTACATGGTGAAGTTTGGAACAATGTCATTATATCTGGAACAGAAGCTCAGTACCTTACACATCACATTTCCATATCGAATAATGTATCTGTTCATCACTACAAGGAACTAACTCCAATGTCCCCATAGTTGCAGGATTTTTAAACGTGGGGGCAAGTCCAGTGGCATCCATTGACTTGCATCCCTGCTGGGAAACCTGTGGTCAATAACCATGCATTCACACATGAAACAGAATGATCTGTCCCTCTGGCCTGAAGGGAATTCTTCAGCGCTTCTTACTGTCATATAATCTTGAACAAGGTGTACCTTTATCCCAACAACATGCAGCAAATAGAGGGCTGAGGGGCATGTGCAGGCCTTTGATGACCTTTCTAAAACAATTGGTAGAATCTATAAATGTTAACTTCTATTTGAAGTCCAAGTCTGAATCGTTGATATAAGTTTGAAACAGCAGTGGTCCAAGCACAAATGCTGGGCGGGCACCTCCAGTTACCTTGTGCTGCTTCCAATGGCAGTTCTTTCTATACAGGAGCTAGAAATCCATTCTGCTATTGAGCAACAAAAAGCTGTAGATTCTGGAAATCTGTAATGAAAATAGTGCTAGAAGTATTTGGTGAGCTGAGCAGTATGTGGAGACAAGCAGTTAACGAGTTGGATCAATAGATATTCAATGTATATTTTTAAGACAGAGATAGATATTCTTGATTAGTACGGGTGTCGGGGATATGGGGAGAAGGCAGGAGAATGGGGTTAGGAGAGATAGATCAACCATGATTGAATAGTGGAGCAGACTTAGAATTCGGCTCCTTTCACTTATGACCCTAATAGCCCTTCGTCACAAGTGGCAAAGTGAGAATTGTGAGCAATTTTATATTGCTGAGAGGGAGCAGGTGGAGAGAATGGAACGCACAGGGATAGAAACACTTTCATTGCCATTTACATGGAATTTGGTAACAGGAGCAGGCCATTTGATTCTTCAAGCAAGCTCTGTCATTCAACATAATGTTGGCAGATTATCCAGATTCAGTGTGTACAGTTACACTGTTTAAGATACATGCAGGAAGGTACATGGAAAGGTTTGGAGGGATATGGACAGCTAAAGTCAAATAAATGCGTTTGAGCCTGGTCTCTCAGCTGAAAGGCCCATTTCCATGATTTCTGACTAAATGGCATGAGCTTCAGATCTGGTTCTGATGAGTGAGGGGGGGGGGGGGGCACTGAGTGGAGGTTTAAAAGTAAACCAATTCATTTTGATGCAGGGTCTTTACCTAAAACCTGGAGTTTCCCATTGCCTCCATAGATGCCGGCTGACTCATTGTGAGGTCCTCCAGTGATTTTTTTTTCCTCTTTCTCTGATACTGATAAAAGATGTCCTTTTTAACAGGGTCAACTGTTCATTCTATTTTAAAATCGGAGCGTGTCGTCATGGAGACCGATGTTCTCGTTTGCACAACAAGCCCACATTCAGTCAGGTGAGTCTGCATCAGTTTGGTGTCAGTACACATGCTGGCTAAAGGTGTTCATTGGTTTAAAAGCTCTTCACTCGGCTATCATAAGAATCATGCACATTATTGCCACTGATCATTCTTAAAAACCTTTTTTTGTCTTTTGTACCTGTCCTATTGAAATCAAAGAGTCCTGGGTTGGTGGGCCTCTGGGACCATGCGTTGTTATCGCTGAGTGCCGGGCTTCTCATGTGGGAATTGTCATCATCTTCCAACTTGGCATTGTTGACTCTTTTGTAATTTCAGCTCTGAATCCAATGGTAGCTTCACGAGTGGCTAAAAGCTTTGCCTGGTTTTCCACTCCACAATGGTGCCGGCCCTGTTCGATCAGGATGACCCCCCTCAACAAGCTTGCATCATTTGATTCATACAGTGCATTCAGAAAGTATTCACACCCCTTCACTATTTCCAGATTTTGTTACGTTACAGCCTTATTTTAAAATGGATTAAATTCATAATGTAACTAAATGTGGATAAAGTGTAGGGGTCTGAATACTTTCTCAATGCATTGTAGAGCCCAGAATTAGCCGACCTGCCTTGCTAACTGAATCCACATGACATGCAATGTAGTGCTCCTGTTTTTCAATAGCACCTGATGCCCATTGTAATATCCAGTTAGTCGTGTTTTCATTTCTATTGACTGGGTAGCTGGTTCCTATAGTAATGATGTAGAACCAAGGAACTACCAAAGAAAGACCAATACTGGATTAACTGGGCGGGTCCGGTAGCATCCCTGGAGAACATGGATAAATTACATTTGAGGTTGAGAAACTTTTACTGATTTCCAACAGATCCATATCCTACTGTATCCTTTCTTAACCTTCTTCACTATCCAGAACTCTAATTTTGCCATTTGCAAATTTGCTAAGTTTAGAAACCAGGAACCATGGATGCTGGTTTACCAAAAAAAGCCCACAAGGTGCTGGAGTAACTCTGCAGTAGATCATTTGTATACCAAACTAAGATCTCATCAAGCCTTGAGACTTGTTTAAGAAGGAACTGCAGATGCTGGAAAAATCGAAGGTAGATAAAAATGCTGGAGAAACTCAGCGGGTGAGGCAGCATCTATGGAGCGAAGAAATAGGTGATGTTTCGGGTCGAGACCTTTCTTCAGACTGAAAACGGGTCTCGACCCGAAACGTCACCTATTCCTTCGCTCCATAGATGCTGCCTCACCCGCTGAGTTTCTCCAGCATTTTTATCTACCTTCAAGCCTTGAGACTTATCCACTTTAATGTTTTTCAAGACATCCAACACCACCTCCTTAATATTGACATGCCTGAGAATATCAACATATCTCTGCCTAATCTCACCCTCATCACTGTCTGTCTTGGTGAATATCATTAAAAGAACAATGGCAGCAGGTTTAAGAGGTGAGCTCTGTGACCAGATTAGGACACGTTTGGGTTAGACATAGAAAATAGGTGCAGGAGGAGGCCATTCGGACCTTCGAGCCAGCACCGCCATTCATTGTGATCATGGCTGATCGTCCGCAATCAATAACCCGTGCCTGCCTTCTCACCATATCACTTGATTCCACTGGCCCCTAGAGCTCTATCTAACTCTCTTAAATCTATCCAGTGATTTGGCCTCCACTGTCTTCTGTGGCAGGGAATTCCACAAATTCACAACTCTCTGGGTGAAAACGTTTTTTCTCACCCCAGTCTTAAATGGCCTCCCCTTTATTCTAAGACTGTGGCCCCTGGTTCTGGACTCGCCCAACATTGGGAACATTTTTCCTGCATCTAGCTTGTCCAGTCCTTTTATAATTTTATATGTTTCTATAAGATCCCCCCCTCATCCTTCTAAACTCCAGTGAATACAAGCCTAGTCTTTTCAATCTTTCCTCATATGACAGTCACGCCATCCCAGTGAACAATCTCGTGAACCTACGCTGCACTGCCTCAATCATAAGGATGTCCTTCCTCAAATTAGAAATCCTCTTGTTATGAAGGCCAACATTCCATTAGCTTTCTTCACTGTCTGCTGTACCTGCACACCAACTTTCAGTGACCGGTGTACCTCCCCCTTACCTAACCTAACCCAATTGAGATAATAATCTGCCCCCTTGTTTTTGCCGCCAAAGTGGATAACCTCACATTTATCTATATTATACTGCATCTGCCACGCATCTGCCCACTCACTCAACCTGTCCAGGTCACCCTGCGACCTCCTAACATCCTCTTCACAGTTCACACTGCCACCCAGCTTAGTGTCATCTGCAAACTTGCTAGTGTTGCTCCTAATTCCCTCTTCCAAATCGCTCGGCTTTTGCCAAGTTGCTCGGCTTTCTTCTGACATTGGGGAAAGAAAGTTCCACAATTCACTACAACACCATTGCCTTATTGAAAAGACAAATGGCTCCAGTGAAGGTTGGGTGGAAAACTTAGAGATGAAGCCTTTAGCTGCTGGTGCTGTGCCTGGAGTTTTGGTTTTCTTTTTAATGTCTTCATTATAGAATAATTGCATGGTGTAGAATGCTGATTTAATTCTGTGGGACTTTGGGCCAGAAGGAGAAGGGTGTGGCTGTGCAGTACCATTGTGTGTTGGGAGACATCTACGTTGCCACACGGCAAATGTATTTGTTTGGGAAGTTCTGGAGCTGTTATTCATGGAAAACGGTGCGTTAAGCACACCCCAGTCCATGTCCCTTCATGCCTCATTTTTCCTTCCCCACCCCCCAATTAAATGCTTTTTGCAATGTGAAAACTCTCTTAATTCAATTTGAGCTTTGTTAAATAATTTAACTAAGTTTAACTAAGTCTGAAGAAGGATCTCGACCTGAAACATCACCCATTCCTTCTCTTCAGAGATGCTGCATGTCCCGCTGAGTTACTCCAACACTCTGTGAAATGTCACCTATCCATGTTCTCCAGAGATGCTGCCTGTCCCGCTGAGTTACTCCAGCTTTTTGTGTCATTCTTAACTTTTTTCTGTTTTCTTCAATTTTCTTTGCCTTGCCCTTTCGCAGATTGAAAAAGAACTGAATGTGCTGCTAGTCCATCACTGACTTGTATTGGACATGCGTGCTTTGTAATTGCACCGTTGCATCACATTGCACCCACGCTGTTTAAATAGCTGGAGTGGAAAGTTTCTGTTTTTGCCTTTATATGCACCATTACTGAATTAACTTGAAATGCCAGGGTTTTTTTCCAGACAACGGCTCTAAGAGGAGTACTAATTTAATGCATGTTCTCATTCTGGGTGCTGCTGCTTTACAATGACTCTTTGGGTTGAGGGTTGCATCAAGTGGATAAGGGAGTATGGTTAGAGTGATACTGAGATTCTTTGCAACATCCATGAGGTTACTCCTGATTGCAAACAGCAGGAGTATGTTCCAAATTTGTCTTTAAAGTCAGTGGAATGTCATGTATCCACTTTTCTGTACTCATACCATTTCTTCACAGGTTCTGTTATTATTAATGAGCGTCTTTTGTGGCCTTTGAACTCTGATTGCTAGAGCATCAGTGTGAGTGATTAGATCCTGATGACTTGACCAGTCGAATCTCTTATTGTCTTATCAGTGATACTTTTTTTGAAGGCTCTAAGCTTGTCCTATTAAGTTGGTGCAAAACAAATTAAAATTTCATTCTGTTTTTTTTTTTTTAATTTTGCGCTTCTGTTTTGGAAGATTTTATGGGAATCTGCAAATCAGTCTACCTACTATGAACTGTCAACTCAACATCCCACTTTCCAACTCGTGGATCTGCATGATTTATTCTCTGACTGTGCTTGTTTCATTTCTGAATTACTCGTTCATTTCAGCAAGGAGGCAGAGGTATTGCTTGAGTGGTGACTATGGAACAGTCAAGTCACAGCCTGGGATTTTCATTGCTCCTTCTGAATACCATTTGTTCTCCACAAAACTAGATTTCCCCTGAACAGAGTGGGTTGCTGGTTTATCGCAGAGGGCAGTTGCTTCCACTGTGACTCCAGGCCCATAGCACAGCACACTGGGTTTATGGTGACAGATTTTCTTTCCTAAAGCGTTAGGAAACCAAATAGTTTGGTTGAGAATTTGATAATTTTTTATCATTGTCATGATTAGTGACTGCTCATCTGGACAAAGTGTTTAAGAAAGAACTGAAGATGCTGGAAAAATCGAAGGTAGACAAAAATGCTGGAGAAACTCACTCCATAGATGAGTTTCTCCAGCATTTTTGTCTACCTACTCATCTGGACAAGTGTCATGTGGATGTTAGCTGCCATTAACTGGGACCTAGAATATAAGATCAGGGGGGTTGTGAAACAGGCTTATAAAACATAGGTGCAGGCCCAGCCCCTAAACTGACAAGGACATGATCACAGTTGAGAGAGTGTAGAAGTGTTTGTAGGAATGAAGCTTGGGGTGGAATGTTTCAGTTGTGAGGAGAGATTGGCTAGGCTGGATTTGTTTTCCTTGGAGCTGAGGGGGAATCTGACGGAAGGATACAAAGATAAGGGATATGAAGTAGACAGAGGTTTGACTTCCCCCCCCCCCCCCCCCCCCCCACCATCACAAATGTGTCTACAATTGCAGGAAAGAGGCTTGGGGTGGGAAGTTTAGAGACCATCTGAGGTTGACATATGAAACGCACAGCTGGAAGGGTTAGTGAAGGCCAATACAGAAACATCACATTACAGAAATGCAACACCAAAGAGCATTTGAATAGCCAATGAATAGAAGACTATGGACCATCTTGCAGATAATGTTACTGAAAATCCAGAGATTTTCTATACATAAAAGGAATGCAGTTAACTAGAGACAGAATAGGGCCCTTCAGAAACCCAAGCAGTCATCTCTGTGGATCTGCAGGAGATAGGCAAGGTCCTCAATGAGCATTTCTGCATGGAGAAAGACATGACGACTGGGGGACTTGAGACAGTTAATGGCGATGTCTTGAGGACTGTCAGTATTATGGTCGAGCAGGTTTTTGACTCCTAAGGGGTATGAAGATAGATAAATCTCCTGGACCTGATCAGATATATCCAAGGACATTGGGAAGCTAGAGAAGAATTTACTGTTACTCTGGCTGAGATAGACGAGGGTATCTATTTCAGCGTTCGGGTGAGTTGCCAGAAAACAGGTGGCTAATGTTGTGATGTAATTGCATTTGGATAGAAAGGGACTGATTAGGATGGGCAGCATAGTTTTGCACATGGGAGATCGTATCTTGTGAGTTATTTGAAGAAGTAACCAAAAAGGTTGAGGGGAAAGCTGTCGATGTTGTCTATATGGACTTCATGGAAGGTTCTGCACAGTAGGCTGCTCAGGAAGGTTAGATCGCATGGGATCAAGGGAAAGCTGGCCGACTGGATAGAGGATTTGCTTTAAGGGAGGAAGTAGAAGGTGATGGTTGAATGTGTTTTTTTGACCGGTGGCCTGTGATTCGTGGTGTGCCTCGGGGATCGATGCTAGGCCCATCGCTGTTTGGTTGATATCAACGATTTGGATGTGAATGTACTATAACAAGATTTGAGACATTTGGACAGGTACACGTATAGGACAGGTTTGGAGGATATGGGCCAAACGCAGGCAGGTGGGACCAGTGTAGATGGAGCATCTTGGCTGGCACGGGCAAGGATTAGTATAAATGTATGTTATAATCACCATTAAATGCTGGGCTACTGGTTGTGTTTAGAGTTGTAGTGCTATACAGCATGTAAACAGGCCCTGTGCAGGAAAGAACTGGAGATGCTGGTGTAATCCAAAGATAGACACAAAAAGCTGGAGTAACTCAGCAGCTCAGACAGCATTTCTGTAGAAATAGAATAGGTGATGTTTCGGGTCGAGACCCTTCTTCAGAGAGTGTCTATGCACTCCGAGGTCTTTTACAAAACCTGTCTTTACTTGGCCTAGCCTATGTGATTCTACACATGTCTCCCCCCCCCCCCCCCCCCCCTCCCCTCCATTTCTGTGAACTGTTCTAACCTGGACAATTTGCTTGTCTCCTTCAGACTGATCCCATGTACGGGCTGTAGATAAGTCGAATGTTCATTGCCTCGGGGAACCTGCACCACTGGTCATTTATTCTTCATTGCCCTCTGAAGTGACAATAGACAATAGGTGCAGGAGTAGGCCATTGGCCATTCAATGTGATCATGGCTGATCATCCCCAATCAGTACCCCGTTCCTGCCTTCTCCCCATATCCCCTGACTCCGCTATTTTTAAGAGCCCTATCTAGCTCTCTCTTGAAAGCATCCAGAGAAACCGCCTCCACCACCCTCTGAGGCAGAGAATTCCACAGACTCACCACTCTCTGTGAGAAAAAGTGTTTCCTCGTCTCCGTTCTAAATGGCTTTCTCCTTATTCTTAAACTGTGGCCCCTGGTTCTGGACCTAGCAAGCCACTGTGTTTTGAAAGGACAGGAATTGTTTTTTTAATCTGCTGTTTCCAAATTCTCTGAACAAATAATTAAAGAAACTTTCCCTTGCTGCCAAGTTGTGATTCATGTTTTGATTCTACACCATTAATGGATTTATTTGGAAACCTACTAGAAGGGCCGTTATGGGGTGTGTGTTACTGAAAGTCACTTCTCATTCTCTGCCTCTGCTTGTTATCTGCTGTTTCATCTTAATGCTGCTCATAAAATGTTTCTTCTAAATGTGTTAATGCATGTCCAGGACCTTTGTATGGGAGACCAATGTGGAAATGCTTGGTTACTTAAATTGATGCTTAAACATTCATATCGAAATAATGTTTAGCCGTATAAATCTAGTAAGATATCCTTGAACTGTTTTGGATGGAATGCGCATGCATATTTCCTATCAGTTCTGCTCATGGGAACCTTTTCTAATGCCTTATCTCTGCAAATTCATTGGAAATCATCCATTCGTATTCACCTTTTGCTGGGAGAATTCAGATTTTTTTTTCATATTAGCATTGTTAATGCAGAAGTGAAGTTTGGGGTTAATAGTGTATTAACAGTGGTGCTGTCCAAATTCAGAGTAGCCTTTTTAAATTTCTCAAGTGCTTTATGAAACTGGTCATTCGGGATCATCTAGCTGCTTGTGATTCAGCGGTGAAATGGTCACTACTCACTGCCGACCAGTGCTAGCCAGAGTGGGCAAGGTTGAGTGATTGTGGGGGCGTGCAACTGATTTCATTTCCTGATGGTGGGACAATACGGTGATTTGCTATATCGTGAGAAATTGGCTCGTGTTCATGATTTGTGATTATCATGCAAAGGTTCAAAGGTTCTTTATTAGTCACATACACCAATTGGTGTAGTGAAATGTGTATTGCCATTGCAGCACATAAAAAAAGAAAACAACATAACAATAATAAAGAAATTTAACATAAACATCCCCCCACAATGGTTCCCATTATGAGGGAAGACACAAAGTCCAGTCCCCATCCCCATCCCCATGTCCACCCATAGTCGGGCCTATTGAGGCCTCCGCAGTCTAGCACTGGCCTTTCTAGGAGGTGCATAGACATTGTTGTTCACACATCAGTATTAGCTATCTCAACAAGTTGCCAGAACATTCTACTAGTGAAACTGGGTGGCTGTACTATCCACAGTATGTTGACTTTACGATGCAATACACGATGTTCCCATTTAAGTTGAACATCATAATTTCTGTCTGTCCGAAGAAAGGTCATGACCCGAAACGCACCCATTCCTTCTATCCAAAGATGCTGTCTATCCCGCTGAGTTACTCCAGCATTTTGTCTATCTTCGGTGTAAACCAGCATCATAATTTCAATCAATTTCCAGATGAGACGGGAGCCCCCAGGCAACACCCAGTCTGAAATGCACCAGGCTACAAGGAAAGGGAAGCAGTCCACTTCCCTGTACATGAATTGTACTGAATCCATCTCCTCCTCCTCCTCCCAACTCTCTCCCCATCTTTATCTCCCAACCCCCAACAACAACACACTTGCAGCAACTTCTCCATTTTTAATCCTTCTGATGGCGGGTGAAGTCGTTTATTTGCATGATGGTATCTGCATACATTTACTGACCAAACCACTTTACAATGTACATCCATTCACAACCTGTAGTGAGTGTCCAGTCTACACCTGGTCCATTCATGACCTGTAGTGAGTGTCCAGTCTACACCTGGTCCATTCATGACCTGTAGTGAGTGTCCAGTCTACACACTTTGGGATATGGGCTGTAGGGGCATCATTGTCATTACTCCCCATACTGCTTATGTTAAAAACATTCACAGCTGATTTTAAATATAGACGTTTTTGATTTTTGTTCCAATGCTTGAAGGGCAACAGAATGCTGCCTCTAAGGCCATCCAAGGAACACAATGCGGATGCAAAATAACAATTTCCAGTTCATTTAAAGGTTTCTTGCCACCCCACTGATTCTCGCTGCATCTTTACCTCTCCACTGCCCTATTGCATTGAGCTGTATGCTGCGTAGCCTCATGAATGTAGCATTGTTTGTGATGGTGTCAGAGTTCTCTCCACTCCACAGTCCTCACCATTATGTGCAGCAGCCAATGGGATTTCCTTTTTTTCTTCTGCAGACCATCTTGATTCAAAACATCTACCGTAATCCCCAAAATAGTGCGCAGACGGCAGACGGCTCACACTGTAAGTCCCGCCATTGCAGATCTGAGGTTTGGCCGTTTTGTAGAGCACTAGCTATCGGTCTCACCTGAATTGAGACCAGTTCAAGCAAAGGTGAAGAGTAACCATAAAATGAGCATTGATCCAGGGCTTGATGTTCCATTCTCAATCAGCACTAGTATTGACATCTGTGTGTGTGTGTGTATCTGTGTAAGTTGGTGCCATCTTTATGGGGACCCATAAGTCCTCTTCCAGTCTCCAGAGTTTGGAAAGTTGAGCACAATCAATTTGACACTAATGAAATGTCTCAGAAAACATCAACCCCTGGTTAGTGAGTGCTGAAGAACAAGAGCACCTAGGTGTTCAGTAATGCCAACATATAAGGTAAGTAGAGACTTTCAGTATCATGCTTTGCTGAGATAGGCCAACAACTCAAGACCAGTATTTTCATTCCGCATAACCTCAATTCTCCTCAAATTTGTGGGGATCTCATGGTATAAAATTACAAGTAGGACAGTTGTGACCGCATTGAGGGAACATGAGGCCGTGTGCCAGGGCGAGAGTCTGCCGTTGTTAAATACAGTGGTCCTGTGGCTACACTTCCTATCATGTGTGTTTGTGAGCTGCCACTTTCCAGGCAGACTTACTATTCTGAGTTGTGAGCTAGTGGTCCTGCTGCTATATCATGATGTCTGCATATCTTCACAGCTTTGTCAGACGAGTTCTGATGAAAAGGAAGACTCGTCACTAAAGGGATTAACGTTTTCTTTTCAGCTCCCCATGCTGTCTATCCTTGAGTCAAAGGGTGTGAAATAGGTTTTAAGTTGAATTTTTTTTTGAGATGTGGTGTCAAAACTTGTTACATTTTGTATTTCAGACCATTGCGCTCTTGAACTTATACCGTAACCCTCAAAACTGTACCCAGACAGCAGACGGTTTCCACTGTAAGTTAACAAACGCCTTTGCAGGTTGTCCAGTTGTATTTACAGTCAGGAGGATGTGTGTTTTGTCATCCTGTTCAGTACTTGTAATAATATAGCTTGAGAAAAGTCTTGTATGTGTGAAGGTACAATGTGTGAGTGAGGATGATCTGGGGGAGGAGGGTGTGTTTTGTTGGCAAAGACTGGAACAGGAGACCAAACACTGACGAGCAATTGATGAAGAGTGCTCGTGTTTAGACTAAACTTGATCCAGGGGCTAGAATGTTGCACCAGATATCTTCGGATCGTGGTGCAGTCTGAGCCTTGGACCAGGGGTCACAATGGAACATCCATATGGAAGAGATTGGGTAGGCGTTTCAGCAATATAATTACTTTTTTAAGTAATCGTAGTCAAGATGAGAAGTTCTCTCCTGCTCATCGCAGTCTGAAATACTAATTTTTTAAATAATATGTACAGTTAAAGGCAGATGATAGAGATGAGACTTCCTAGTATGTTTTATAAAACAATTTAAATGTAAATTGTATTCTACAATATAACAGATCTGCCACACATCAGGACAGCCGCACAGATCTGATATTTTCCTAAAACCACAATCTGATTTCCTTCTGAAAATAGGAAACTGAAAGTATTGGTTCAACTTTTCATGTTAAGTGCAGCTCAGTTGTATAACTGTGTATATATCAAAGACTAAAGTAATTGTTGCTATTGGGTAAGCTCAAGGATGAGTTAAATTAATTGAACCTTGTGCATAATGTAACTCATGCTGTAAGTGACTATCCACTGGTTCACTTGGATTTAGACTTGATCCTTCTGCAGTTGGGACAAGGTGTTAATTTTAAATGCATCTGGGTGACCCTAGTTCAGTGTTTCTGGTGCATGCTGATCTCTAGCTATCCTGGTCCACTGGATTAAGGCCCCCTTGCACTCTGCTGCCTTGTCTTATAAACTGCCCCATCCGCACACATTAGTCACAAAGCAAGTGTTGGTCAATCTGAAGTTAGGAAACTCACAATCTATTGAGTAAGTGGTTATTTAAGGGCTATTTCCCCACTGAATATCTGTTACTTGGGTCTCTAGTCAGGGCAGTGGCTGCATGCGGTGCGGACGGCTCTGTGTGGGGGTGGAGGGGGGGGGGGTACAACAGTCAACAAGCTGCTTGATGAATTTCCTCCATGGAGTGAGAGACACTTGACCAAAGGGAAGCTCAGGGTAGAGCCACTGTTATCACGAGAGACACCTGACCATAGGGAAGGTCAGGGT
The DNA here is from genome assembly GCA_038087875.1 of Malacoraja senta. NCBI lineage: Eukaryota > Metazoa > Chordata > Chondrichthyes > Rajiformes > Rajidae > Malacoraja > Malacoraja senta. The sequence continues at coordinate 1,702 of JAXLNO010002761.1, read as the reverse complement.
TGAGCTGCTGTTATCTGCAACATGTTTGTATGGCCCATTAAGACTGGTACAGGAGACGATAAAACTGATCATGCCTTTCTTGTGTCCTATCCATGGAATGTGAAATGAAATGATTGCAGGCAGGATGTGATTAATAACCAATTAATACAAGGTTGCAGTGTCCTCGATTGACCAAGTCCGTTTTAGTTTGATGTGACTTGTACTAATTGGGTGGGTGACATCCCATTGCATCATACAGATGCATATTATAACACAAACTGGTCTTGTGTGGTAGGCTTTTAGTGTGTGTTCCCATTGTCATTTTGCTGCTTTGATGTTAGTTTTTTAATTCTGAAACCTTGGTGTGTTTGTCATTATCTGCCCCCACCCACACTGACGTTTGTGAGAGGAGGCTGGAGAGTCTTGAGCAGTCGTCAACACATACTGACGTGGCTTCATTCATTAAGTGGCAGGTTGTGACATACCTGTAGTATTGGTTAATGTGGGATCATAGGTATCTGGCAATGGATGAGACCATTGAGCCCATCTAATTCATGCCAGTTGAAAAGCTGCAATACAGCCTGATCTCACTTTACTGCTTTTGGTTTGTATACACATAAGCTGCAGCACTTCTGTGCAATAAACTAATATGTTGAGAGCTTTTTTTTCTCTAACATCCTTTCAGGGAGTTCCAGACTCCTATTCTCTAGAATGGGGGGGGGGGGGGGGGGAGGGGGAAGGCTCCAACTGCAGTGGGGTTTTCTACTAATTATGTTAAATACTATCCCGCCTGGCTATTGACCTGTTGCTGTTCTGTCCACGCCTGAGATAATTTTATACGTTTGATGCTGTTTTCAGACCAAAGAAACAACTGATAATGTTTGGGTCATGGCTGCATTCATGGAGATTACTGTCCCTATCTGATAGTCTTCTCCTTGCATGTATTTGGTGACCAAATTAGCAGGTGTAATGGTGGGCTAACTGATATTTCACACCTCCCTCTTACACGCTGACTCTCAACAAATGAAGCGTGAGTGGATGATGCGATTCTTGTGCCTGCCCACCCCACCGTTCAATAGGATCAGGGCTTATCAGCACCACTTTCCTGTGTAAACCCTACCTCTCTCAATTCCCATTGTATTGAAAATATTCTAGTGCAGAGAATTCCAAAGATTCAATCTGCATTCCTTCACCCTCATCCCAAATCCAGACCCTGTTGTAAATTTGGACTGTCCACTGTACCACCAATATTGGTGTCATCCACAAAATGTACTAACTAGCACAAATCCCTGTGGCACACAATGGGTCACAGGACTCCAATCAGAAAAAAATATTCTAAATCAAAATGGTCTCCCTATTGCTATCCAAGTGCTTTTACAAATGCTTGATGTTATCTTCTAGCTCCCTCGCACCCCCCCCCCCCCCCCAGCATTGTGATTGTCCCATGTTGTTATTCTCTAGTTCAACCTAACACTTCATCGCCTACCACTTTTCTTTGAACACTATTGGCATCTGCTCTCCCCTTAACCGCCTCTTACAGAATGTTATACGTCCAGCCCTCCCCTCTTTGAATACGTTACCAGTTTTTTTAAATGGTGCTGTCTTGTCCAACCCTGTACATCTGAGTCACTTGCTGCATTCATACATGCATTAAATTATATAGCATCATGTCTCTAACTGTCTTTATCTTTCCTCTAAACGTGCTGATATTTATATTAGGCCA